>JAOXYD010133722.1:0-10900 GCA_028565735.1 Pinacopodium congolense | reverse complement strand
AAACATTTAAACACATTATAGGGGTCATAATGCATCAAATTCACTATCAAAATCATATCAATTTTGACCCCTATCAAATGCTTAGGAAAAGGTAGTAAGGCTCGAGATTGCATAATTAAACCTAATCTGTGTGGCTAGATACAATTAATTACACCTTGAGAGAAGGTAATTAAGCATTAAAAAGTCTTAGGTCGATCAAAATTGGATCATTAAATAAAGAGGGAAGCAAAATAGGGATAGCATGACTCATAATCTTAAGCTTTGGTTATCAAATCCCTATACTTTGTCTCAATTGGATGTCATTATTAGTTTATTTTATTTTATTTTTTTCCAATTTATTAATATCTAAAATTGTTCCTTAATCAAGGTAGAACCTAAGTTAACTGGTGACTAAACTTAATCTTTATAGGATCAATATATGTTCTTTACTACAAGTTATGACCTGAATACTTGTGGTTTTGAACATAAAAATAATTTCTTTTACAACCAAACTAGTAGAATGAAGGAGAGCTCTCGATTTATATAGACACTTGGAGCGAAAAAAAAATTAAAGAGATTGGACAAAAGCTTAACAAGCTTTCTACGCCAGGGACATATCAACCTTGCCTTGGTAGGGATGTCATTGACAAATGTCGAAGCTTTCCTTAAGAGTTTTAGTTGCAGTGTTTTTATTAGCCATTCCTTTGGGTTTTTGTTTGGCTTTTTCCTTTTTTCATTAATTTTATTTACTTCTTCAATTAACTTTAGTTGTTCTTTTCATTTTCACATGCTTATTGTCCATGTCCGAATGCTTGGTTATGTAGTTCATTATGATTGATGTTTTCTTATGTAATGGCATTTGGTTTTTATATTATTAATGTTGTTTTTTTTCAAGTATTAAGTTATGTTAAGCTTTATTTCATGGGTTTTCATTTATTCTTGATGTCTTTGGTTAATTTATGCTTGATAGTTAGGATTTAGGCATATTCTTATGATATCAATTACTTAATGTCAATGTTTGTTCAAATTTTATATGCTAAAAAATTTTTTAGAGTGTTAGTTTGCATTTTGTTGAAATAGGTTTTAGTTCATTAATTAATAGCTTAAGTAGCTTGGGTTTGTGTTAGATTAGGTGTTGAACTGTGTTTTTCCTTTTCCATTTTCAATTTTCCAGTCTTAGTTTTAAATAATTAAATATCATTTGTGTTTATTTAGTCTTTCCTTTGGTTAATTTAAGTATATATGGTTAGGTGTTTAAGGGTTTTAAGGTATAGGAAGGATGAAGGGATGATTAATTGTGAGAATGGAGTTTTCTTTGAATTAATTTGGTGCTTTTAGGCTAGGTTGGTTTGGAACCTTGTTTAAATCTCATGAATAAGGTATTATCATTAGGCCTGATCAGCCTTTAGGTAATTTCCTAATTTGAATGATAGGATTAAGCATGTGATAGGTAATTATCCTTGGTGATTTCCAAAAAGTATCAATAAGTTAGTTACATTTGTTAGGATACCTAACTAAATAGTCCAGGTGGTTTCATAACTTTAGGTTACATTTTATGAGCTTATATATTAGTGGCCTAAGTTAGCCGTTCCTTAGTACTTAATGCATCTTTACTATTAAATCTAGAGAGCTTGTTTTAGGTTATAATGAAGATAAGGATATTTATAGGGCTTGTTATATTTACCTAAATTAGAGGAATTAAGGGTTTGAGAGGTTGTTTGAACCTATAAGCTAGCACCTTAGTTAAAGCACCTTTTATCTAAATTCAATTATCAATAGTTATTCCAGAATCCTAATGATACCTTTGGCCTATTTTTTTGTTATTGTTGTTAGTTTATTGTGTTTTGCTTTGAATTTATCCTATTTGTTATTTTTATTACATCATAGTTATGATATTTCTCCTTGATTCCAGGGGTTTTTCTTTATTTTTTTTCTTTACAACATTAAAAATAGCAACACCCCCTACCTCCCTATGGATTTGGCCCTAACTCACCCTACTATATAGTAAGGTTTATTTAGGTTTACTATTTGATAATTAGCATCAAATTTATCAATTGAATGATAGGTTTTATCTTTTCACACAAGTTATAAATAAAAACACCAAGTTTTAGAAAGAATTGGAGTAAAAAATGGAGTAAGGATTATCAATTTAGACCATTAATGGTGGTTGTTGGATCTAATCAATGCATTGTTAATGAAACTAACAACCACCGTTAAAGGAAGTAGCCCAGATAGTAAACAGTGGTTCAATATACCACCATTGAAGGAATTTCACCGGTCCTTAAACATGTTGTCAATGAAAAATAAAACGGGCAAAGAGGTCTTTCACTAATCCTAGACGTTACCCTGATTGGAAAGGGCATAAGAGGGTCAAGAACACACTAAAGCTAATAGTCTTCCTTCTTACTTGAGCTCCCTTTGATTTCCTTTGATTTCTTACTTGTTTTTATATATTTGAGTTAGGTTTTCTTCTAGCTTCCTATTTAATCTATTTAGTTCAATTGTTTTCAATTTATTTAAGCTCTTTTTATAAATGTTCTAGTGATTCCATATCTATGTTCACATTTTTTTACATTCAACTTTGTATTTAGCTTTGGTTTTAGATGTTTATTCATGTTTAAAATTTTGAATATTATGGTTTAATAGTGAATATTTGATTTTGTCATATTTATTTGATTTTTACAGCATGATTTCAGTGTTTATTATTTTGCTAGTGTTTGTTTAAAATATGTATGGCTAAATTTATAAGGGTCTAAAGATATTAAAAGGATGATGGGAAGTTGATTATGCGAATAAAATTAGGTTTTCATTGATATAACTATTGATAATTTCTATTTTGATCGCTAGGTTTTAGCTTTCGGTACAAAATCATCATTATCAAATTCCATAAGTAGCGATAGGTTAGTAGGCTTTGTAAATAAAACTTAATCAATTAATCTACGGTTTCAATTCTCTAAGTTACATAATTTGAACTTAGGCCATTGTGGTTTAGGTTAGTTTTTCTCTAGCACTTCACGCTATTGCACCATTAAATCTAGAGACCTTGCTCTAGATTGTTGCATCGTTAGGGGTATTTCTAGGACTTGTTAGATTTATCTAAAGTAGAAGGAATTTAAGACATGATAGCCCGTTAATTTTTATAAACTAATGTCCTGGTGCTATATCACAACTTATTTTGGTTTTAGTGATTAGCTATCTTTACTAAAATTTGATAATATCTTCAACACACTTTGTTAGTATTGTTAGTTACTTCTTCATATTTTACTATATTGATTGTCTATTTTAATTCCTTTAGTTATATTTTTATTTGTCCTAATTTCATTGAATCAGGGGTTTTTATTTTTCCTTTTGCATAATTAGAGATGAAAACTGCATTCTAGCTATCTATAGATTTGACCCTAGCTCACCTTATACATAGAAGGTTTGGTTATGTTTGTGTAGTTTATGACAAGCTACTAAATTTTTAGCATCATTGCCAAGGAACTAGCATAGTAATTTATTATTTCTTGTGTTATCTTTGCTCTTTTTTCTAACCTTCATCTCTTTGATTGTTCTTTTGGCATCTCTCATAGTCCTTTGAGACATTCTAGATTATGGAAATTTGCTATAAAGTATAGAAGAGGCTTGCTTCTTTCTAACCATTTTTCACTTTCTCCTATTACAAGTTGTACAAAATGACAACATTTTGAGCAAGATAGGAAGCTTCATTTTTCTTGTGGCGAGAGTTCAGTGTCATTAAAAGAAGAAGTCAGAGAGAATTAGAAGGAATCCATAGAAGAAGTGGAAGAGAACATGGAGCTACATTAATGTACTCTCAAGGAGCTTGTAACTTCTTCTTTTAACCCTAACTTGCTTTGCATAAATTATCCTGATGATAAGCCTAAAGTTGAGATTAAACCTAGAATAGTCCATGCTTTACCCACTTTTATAGGTTATTAAGACATAAACTCATTGGCTGTGGATTACATCACCAATCGAACAAGTTTCTTAAGCAATTTGTTATTGCTTTTTCAGGCATAAAGCCAGTGGAGTTCAATGTGGATCAACTCAAATTAAAGGAATTTCCTTTTACCTTAACTGATACATCCAAGGAATGGTTGTATGACTTTTGAGCTTGATCAGTAATCATCTAGGAGCAGTTGCAGCAAAAACTCTTGGAGAAGTATTTCCTACCTCAAGTGTAACCAACATCCTAAAAGAAATCTATAACATGAAGGAAAGCATAGGAGAGTCCTTACACGAGTACTGAGGGAATTAAGCTTTACAATATTTATACAAACCATCATATAACTGGGTAACAATTAATTCAATACTTTTATGGTTTGATGCCTTTACACAAGAACACGATTAATGCAACAAGTGGTGGTGTTTTGGTAGATAAGACATTGGAGGATGCAAGGAACTTAATTGCAACGATGGCTGCCAATTCTCAATATTGGGGCAATAAAAACAGGCTTCATCCTCAACAAAGCAAGTTAATGAAACTTCCTTTTTGAAGTTGGAGCAATAGGTGGCCAATTTAACTTCTTTAGTGGAGTACGTAGTATTGAGGAAGGGACTAATTAAGGTATGCAGCACCTAAAAATTTCAGGTCATTTTATTTATGCATTTACTTTTTTGCAAGACGAATAATAGATTAATGTTGTAGTAGAATTCTAAGGAGCGCAACAAATGTATGGTCCTTTTGCGCCTACCTACAACCTAGGGTGGAAGAATCATTCTAATTTCAAGTCTAAAAACCCTCAATAAGGCAATAGTTTAAATGTTAGGCCCCTTACCTTTCAACAACACCAAGGATTTAATGAACCATTGGGATTCAACCAAGGACCACAACAATTTCAGTTAGGGGCTTCATAACCTGCATAACTTACACAACCATCATAACAAGCTGGATGTATGTCTTTGACAAAAATAATTAAGAGCTTTGCCACTAGCACTCTTCAATTTTAACAACAAGTAAGGAATGGGCTAAACAATATGGAGAATCACGTGAGTTAGCTAGTAGATGCAGTAGGGAAGATGTAGGCTTAGAGCTTTATAAAATTTCCTAGCCAAATAGAAGGAACCCTGGAGAGGATGCTTGTGCCATCACAATAAGGAGTGATAGTGGTGTTATAGTCTTTATTTTTTTCTAAGTTTTTATCATGTGAGTTACTTGTTTTTAATGTATTTAAGGCTTTATTTGTTACTATTTAGTGTTTTTAATTGTCTTTTTATTTTAAAATTTTAATTATTGATTTAAGGTAAGATTTCGGACTTATTGGTGCATTTACTTAATATGTAGGTTAGACCTAGAGTAGAAGAACAAAAAAAAAAAAAGAAGGTGAGAGCACCACACCATAGCACCGAGAGGTGCCATGGTTGTGCCACCATGCCACGGTGGTCAGGGTACTCATTCCATGATAGTGCATCCTCACTTTATGCTCCTATATATTCCCCTTTCATTCTAACAAGATTTTGTCCACAATTGTAGTCCAAAGTCAAGATTTTGTTCAATATAAATTTGGATAAATGGTACTCTTTTAAACATATTTAAGGCACAAAAACTTAAGAATCTCCAAGCATTATTGAAGTAACTACTTTAGAGTAGCTTTCCCTCTACGACAAGGAAGAAGTTTCAAAGCTTGGAAAGCAAAAAATCAAGATCGATCATCCAAGTATTTAAGGTTCTTGTTTCCTAGATTTTGCAGGGTAGAAAGTGAAGGGAAGATAACAAGTCAATAGTTGTTTATTTTAACTCTTCTCGTCATGTTCTATTGTATGGAAAATATGGTTTATGTTAAACTTATTTATTTTATGAGTAGCTAAACTTATCATAGGAGTTATTTCTTTAACTATTTATGAACTTTTGTTTTTTGATTCAATGAAATGAATATTTGTGATATTTATTGTACTTAAACCTTATAATAGTCAAGAGAATGATCTTAGTAATTTGTGTTGAGTATACAATGAGAGTTGATTTTTTATGGACTTGTACATATCAACTTTATTAATTGATTAGAGAGATATCTCACTTGATTAATAGATTGCCTATATGACTGCTTCACAACTAGTTGGGTTTCTAGGAAAGGCTTTGTAGATTAAGAAATTGCAAGGTGAATCCTAAGTTATTCTTCTAGAGAAACTCAGTTACACCTTGAGAGAGGGTGACTAAAATATTAGGAAATATTAGGCCAGTCATAAATTGAATCAATCAAATAAGGGGGAAACAAAAAGGGATAAAAACAATTACCATTTTTTAATCTTGATTTCCAAAGTTCCAGCTTATTATCTTATGATTAGTTCATTAATAGATTTTCTATTTTAATTACTTTTCCAACTTTGTCACTTAAATTTTCTTCTTTCAAAAAGTATAGTTCAAATTAATAGGGTGACTAAATTAAATACTTATGGGATGATATCCATTATAATAGAATTTTATAATTCTTATACTTGCGATATGGTGTGAAGCTAGTGAGAGCTTCCATAAAGTGTTCATCAAGTTCTTTTTCGTCGTTACTGAGGATTGATATTTTAGCATCTTATTTAGTTTTGGTGACTTTTGCTTAAAGGTTTTCATACTTTTCCTTCTGTATTTTTAGGTTTTTGAACACAAGGAACACACAAAGGTTAGATGATCTAAGTGAAGAAGAGCTTTCAAATATCACAAGACGTGAGAGAGAGTTAAGACGAGATTAACACAAAGGAAGGGTTCAAATAAATATAGCGGAAGAAGGTGAACAAAGAGGAGATAAACAGATGCGCATGGACTTTATGAGGCCAAGATTTAATGCTAACCAACAAGGGATCACATGGCCGCCTGTACAAGCGAATAACTTTAAGATTAAGCTAGCCTTTTCGAACGTGATCTAATTAAGTGTCCAATTCTATTATTTGGCTTATGAGGATCCTAACAACCAATTGACTAATTTATTTGAGATATATGACACTTTAAAATACAATGGACTATCAGAAGATGCAGCTAAGATGAATTTTTTCTCATTTACTTTGAAGGATAGAGCAAAAGTGTGGTTGAATTCCCTCAGCCCCGACAACACTACCACTTGGGAACAACTTAGACAAGCCTTCCTCACCAAATATTTCCCATTAACCAAGACTACAAGGATTATAAAGGGGATCACAAACTTCCAACATAGTAATGCAGAGTCATTATATAAGGCTTGTGAGAGGTTTAAAGAACTGCAGACAAGACATCCTCACCACAAACTCGCACAAGAATTCCTTCTTCAGACCTTTTATATTGCGGTGAACCAAAATAGAAGAGGCACAATTGATGTGGTGGCTAAAGGATCATTATTGAGGAATACCATTGATGTAGCACATGATCTTTAAGAGGAAATAAAAAATTGTTGTTTATATTCAAATGAAAGGGAAAGAAAAATCTCAAGGAATAAAACAGGGTGATTCCCTTTGATTCAGCAATAACTCTCCAAGCCATGCAAGCATAAATTTCAACCTTAGCCAAGAAACGAGCAACTTACAAGCTACGTAGGATAGCCATGGTACAACAGATTGCTTCTTGATGAAATCCAATAGAGTAAAGTAACTCAATTACATGGGGAAACAATAAAGAGGTAGCAACCCTTTGTCTAACACGTATAATTTCAGGTGGAAAAACCACTTAAATGTTTCTTGGAACATGATTAATATAGGTCAAAACTCAAGAGCACAAGGCCCATTAGGTTTCTAATTTGATGGACTAAGATCTTTTTAGAATAAGATGGACAAATTGCTTGATGTTTTGGGTTCAAAGTTCTTAAGTCAAAAGGAGAGCCAAAATAGGATGTTTGCAAGACAAAAGGAGAGTAAAAAAAGGATGGAGGTGAAATTTGTTCAAATAGTAAAGAACCATGCTCCATCCATCCACAATTTAGAAGTATAAGTTGGTTAAATTGGTAACGCTTTTTCATCTAGAGTTGTGGGGAGCCTTTAAGCAACACCAAGGATAATCCAAGAGAACAACTCAAGTTCTTTACATTTAAGAGTGGAAAGAAAATAGGAGAGCCTACTGAGAAAGGAAAAGAACCCAAGACAGAAGGCCAAGAAAAACGTAAGGATAATGAAAAAGAAGAAGCGAAGGAAGACGTGAAGGAGATGGAGAAACCCTACATCCCTACACCACCATACAAACCCAATATTCCCTATCTACAAAGAATCAAGCAATATCATGTAGATGTTCAATTCTCAAAGTTCTTGGATAAGTTGAAGAAGCTCTAAATCAACTTGTCTTTGGTGGAGGCAGTAGAGAGTATTCCCAAGTACACAAAGTTCTTAAAAGAAATCTTAACCCATAAGCATACTTGGGAGGATAACAAAATGGTGGCTATGACAAAGAGTTACAGTTCGATTATATCTAGTCATATGCCATCCAAATTAAAAGATCTAGAGAGCTTTACTATACTTTGTGTTCCTGATAATTTTGAGTTTTCAAAAGTTTATGTGATTTAAATGCAAGAATTAACTTGATACCTTTGTCAATTTTTAACAAATTGGAGCTAGGAGATGTCAAGCCAACTTTAATTCTCATCTAACTAGGGGATCCATCCATAGAAAGGCGAAACAAAGTGCTGGAGAATGTCTTAGTAAAATTAGACAAAATTTATTATTCCAGTTGATTTTGTTATATCATATTTCAAAGAAGATAGGAATTGCTCCTTGATATTAGGAAGCCCTTTATGAACACCTATAGGACCCTAATAGATGTTCATAGTGGAATTTGGTAATGAGAATTGGGCATGAGAAAATAGAGCTCAATGTGAATAAGTCTTTGAAGAAACCGGTAGAAGGTAGAACTTGCATGAAAATTGATATTATGGATGAATGCATGAAAGAAGTAGAAGAGGAAGTGGAGGAAGTTTTGGATGTTCAAGAAGAGGAGAGAGTGAACCAAGAGGACTTGCGTGAGGTGAGAGAGCAAGAAAAATTAGAGAGAATTGATCTCTAACACCACCTTCCATCGTGAAGCCACCCATGCTAGAGTTAAAACCCTTACCTTCCAACCTTGGACACACCTTTCTAGAAGGATTACACTTTGCCCAATATTATATCAAACCATCTTGACTTGAAGCAATAAGAGAGACTGGTCGAGATCATTATGAAGAGAATAAGGGCTGTAGGTTGGCAAATTTACGATATAGGGGAGTCAACCCAAATGTTATCATGCATAATATCAATCCTAAAGAAGGGTGCAAAAAGTGAGGGCTAGGCAAAGAATATTAAATCCTAATATATAATTTTCCACATGAGTAACAAACTGGCTTAGAGGAGACGATATTCATCCACAAAAATAAGCTAGAAAATCCAATGCAAATCACATTATAAAAGGGAAAAAATGTTTATTCAAGAACCAAAGTTTAAAGCTCTTAAAGAAAGTTTAGGCCCCCTTTAAAGCACTTTAAAAAGTATTAAATGACAGCACTTTGAGTGAGAATAAGCTGCCAAAACTCAGAACTTTGAGCAGCTAAGAGAGAACACAAAACAACAATCCATTGTCTTTAAAATGAAGCAGCAAAATGACAACCGATGGAGCTTCCCATCCAGCAAATACGACAGTAGCTCCATATGTTTAAGAAGGATACAAAGCAGTAGCGTTTTAGTGGAAAAGAAACACACTCATGCATTCCTGAAGGAAGGCAAGTGGTGGCATATATAAAGAGGTAGCTGAAAGTCTTAGAGGGGTAGACAGTTTAGAGAGAAAGGTGGAGAAGGACAGATGCACCTTGTTTCTCACCAAAGAGTCGAAACCACTCACCAAATTAGGCTACACCTTGTCTTCTTAGACAAGGAATTTTTCATAATATAAATATATTAGAGGGAAGTGATGACTACGAGTACTCTTCCTATACTTTTAGGATACTTAACCAACTAATCTAGGGTTCCATACCCTTAGGTTACACTTTCCGAGCTTGCGAGTGAGTGGCCTAAGTTAGTCGTTCCTTAGTACCTAAGACGTCTTTAGTATTAAATGTAAAGAGATTGTTCTAGATTATAGTGAAGATATGAGTATTTCTAGAGCTTGTTATATTTACCTAAGCTAGAGGAATTGAGGGTTTGAGAAGGCTAACATCATAGTTAGAGCACCTTTTGTCTAAATTCAAGGACCAAGATTTATCCTAGAAACCCGAAATTACCTTCATCCCATTTCTCTATTATTATTAGTAGCCTTTTCTTATTTTATTTTTCTTTGTGTTTATTTTAGTTCCTTTAGCTTCCATCATTCCAGGATTTTCTTTCTTTTCTATGCAAGATTAGGGATAGCAGTTCACCCTAGCTCCCTGAGGATTTGACCCTGACTCACCCTAGCTCCTTAGTTAGGTCTAGTTAGGTATTTTATTATTTAGTAGCTTACAAAGAGTTTACCAAATTTTTGGTGCCCGTTGTTGGGGATTTGGCATGTGATAATTTTTATTTCTTGTGTTTTCTTTCTTTTGGTTTTTGTTATTCTTCTGTCATCTTTAAACTCAGTTTGTTTCTTTTTCATAGCTTTTTTAGTAATGGCTTATTTTTAGCGTTCTTTTTATTATGATCCTTCGTGCTTTAATTCTTATGTTGATTATGAGTTTGAGTTAACTGATATCTAAAGGTCAACATAACAGGTAACAAAGCTCACATCATTAGTCTAGTAAGTAGTGATAGATCCAATTAACACTAAGGTACGTGATTTTTGTTTGTATTCAGGCCATTATATTGGTATATGTCCTTCCTTGTAGGATCAGCAGTAGTTCTATATGGTTGGAAGTTTCCAAGAAGACTAACAGAAATGGTATGATCCTTAGACTCAGGATCTAGAGTGGGAGGATTGCACTTACCCAAAATTCAGAACACAATTGAGCAACGTCTTTATTAAAAAAATACTTAAGCAATTGTATTCAAACAAATTAAAACATACTTAAGAAACTTTAATCAACACTTTGTTTAAACA
>JAOXYD010133711.1:0-10901 GCA_028565735.1 Pinacopodium congolense | reverse complement strand
GTATCAATCCCACAAGGAAGTTTATATGATGTAAGTACTAGGTCAATATGATTATAATTATCCAAAGAACACTTAGTTTTATGATTTAAGAAAATAAATAACTAAAACTAATCTAAAAAAAACCTAGAAAAATTCCAATCAATTGTGAAAGAGTCACATATTGCTTTTCCTAAATTATTCAGTTGAGCTTTAGTGGTTGATGTTTTAATTAAGGGATCAACAATACTTAATCTAGGGTATCTTCATTAATCAAGATAGTGCTATGGTTAAGAAACTGGCTTATCTCTATTAATCATATCATGAAGTTTGGTTAGGCTTTAGACTTAGGTAATAGGCTTAAAACTATGGAAGTTTAATCCTAAATGTCCCTAATTCAAGACTATCACCCTCATGATAAAGTCTTTGATTATTTTAACCATGTTATTTATTGATTTTTCTAATAATCTAGGTAGAGATTGTCGTATCCTAGATTATCTGATGACAATATCCTAAGTGATCAGTTTAAGAAAACTATTAGGCATTCAATGAACAAAAATTAATTCACTAATCTTACATTAATAATTAATCTTCACAATTAATCATCTATAAACACATTTATCAATCCATAAAAAATAATTTAACCATTAAACCACAGAAATTAATCAAAGCATATAAAAACATTAACTTAAGCAACAACACTTTGATTAATTCAACATAATAACAATATTACATGAAATTAAGAGTTTATGATGAACCAAATCACATCCCCAAGGAACCTAAAAATCTCAAATTACAAAAGATTGAAAAAAAACTAAAACTACTTGATATGAAAAACTATTAAAAACTAAAGTGTTCAGTGCCTAAATTTTCTTTCCTATATGTCTAGGAGAGGTTCCTTTATATAGGGAAGGTACACCTGAAAATGGAGGAAGAAGAAAACCATAAATGTTGACAGTTCGAGTCAGACATTACATTTGTTGTCCTTCAACGGTGGGCTGACTATAAGTACAATGATGCCATTGATGAGAGTGGGTTGTCATTATTATATGCATGTTGAACTCATCAATGGCACCTTGTTCATCTATCAACGGCACACTAGGAGCCTGCCATTGCAAGCTGACTTTTGACAATACCTCCATGTTTTTAATTACATCTCCACTTCTTAACATCAATTTGTAATTTAAACATTTCTAAACATAAATTTAGCATTTATGCACATAAATAGGGGTAAATTTACATCAATTAACAACTGAAAACACTATCAATTCGATCCCTAACAAGTAACTATCAAGCTATTGAGAGAAATGAGTGAAATCACAAGTAAGATTTATTTTACGTTTATACTTATTTTTTAGGAATGGTTTCATAAGTTGAGTTTCCTTATATGCAATAATCAAAAGTAGTCATGATATGTGTATTATCTTGATACTTGGTTAATCAAAGATTGGGGGATTGCATGCTTTCATCTTTGTTAAAATGAAGGGATGGAATCGATTGGTTGTGTTTCTTTATGCTTTAGGATAAGCAAAGAGTTAAGTGTGATTTCCTAAGCAAATTGTCATGTGTTTCTTCCATGATAGGTCCGTATTACTTTTTTTAAAACTTATTTTACGTGTTTTTGTTTAGTTTGATCTTCATGGCTGTTCTTTTAGGTTTGTTGTTGGTTTATGGTAAGAATTGATCATTTTGGTGTAGGAATGGAGCATGGCCCCCTTTACGATTGATATAATGACCAAAAGAGGAGAAGCAAAGTGTAGGTGTTATACAACAAAAACCCACAATCGTGAGATGGGGGCTAATTCCCATTATCGTAGGAACAACAGTCGGATTCCACCCAGATTTCACTTATTTTTAGGGTTTTATGACTTCACATATCCTATAAAAGGTACACATCTCTAGGGCTACCAGATACCAGGATCTGAACATTCCTCCTTGAGCTAAAAATTAGTTTTAAAGCTAGAGAGAGGGGAGAATCAAGATCATCACTCCATTTTTGGCAAGAAACATATCAACACCCAGATTTTATAAAATTGGGGCAAAGAAGAAGAGAAGTTTATTTAATCTTTTTTTTTCATTTTCTATTCTAGAATTTTTATTATGGATTTTATGATTGTTGGGGATGTTGTTGACATTATTAGTGGATACGTTTATCGTAGAGATTTTTTTTAAAAAACTTCTTGATCTTCTATCTTGTTGAATTGAATGAATGATGCTTTTGATCAATGTTAAGTTTACAACTTGCAATATATTCATAAATTGAGTTGGGTAATTTATGTAAGGTTGTACAATGAGAGTTAGCACCCTATAGACCTACATTTCATTAAGCTAATTGATTAATTGGAGAGAGATCTTGACTAATTAGGTGATTACCCATAGGATAGCTTCACAACTAGTTAAATTGGTTGACTGGTTTTGTAAATTGAGAGATTGCTTAATCCATTCCATTTAATTTAGTTAGGGACATTTAATTACACCTTAAGAGAGAGTAACTGAGATAGGGATATCTATTATTTACTGCAAGTTACAGTCTGTTTGCTTTTATTTTTTAGTATAAAGTTAGTTCAATAGATTTGCAAACTCATCAACAAGGAGGAACCAAGGGAGAAGATGTTAATTAGTTAATCAAGCAGTCGAGAACTATGGAAGAAGCCAAAATTAAGAGTGGAAGAGAAAGTGAAGTTAGGAGAGAAAATGGTGACAGTTCAAAAAAAGGACGAGGATTAAACACCTCCTAAGGTAAGTAGTCCATCTTCTTTTCTTACTAGCCAAGTTTCGATTCCTTTTTCTAGCAGCTTGTAGGTTAAAGAAGATGAAGAGCCGCTTGCTGCAAATATGTTAAACAAGTTATGGATGAGTAAGCTAGAAGCAGAAGGTGATGAGAAAGATTAAGAGCCCATATATCAAGAGCTTAATCAATCACAGAGGAGATCCTAGAAGAAGTGTGATGAGTGGACATTCGAACCTGAAAAACAAGTAATGCGGTTCCACCTCTGCTAAGCTTTAGTTCATCATGATGAGTCTGAGCCTATTTTGGGGGAAGCTGCTATAGGCTAATCCACGAGTTTCAGCATGTTTCCTATCAGTCTCAAACATCCATTTAATAATGGATGATGTAAATATTAAGGGCTAAGCTTATTACCTTAACTAAGCACTTTTTAGGAGGAAAACAACTATTTTTTAAAAGTTTTATATCTTTTATTTTCAATTACATAAGTCTTCAACTGCTTTGTTTGACTAAGTTTTTGTTTTGTTTTGTAGGACGCGAAAGTGGGAGTTGCAATCTATCTTTCTCAAGGACTTCATAGTTCAACCTCATTAGGGAAGTTTTCTTCTTCCATCCTTTTTGTGCATTTCTATTGTTATAGAACATTGAGGATAATGTCCAATTTAAGTGAGAGGGTGGGAAAAGTTTAAAATTATTGCATACTTGAGTTATTGTAAGTTTGATGGTGATGATTTGAACGCGTTAACTTGAAATGATTACAATCTTTTGTTAATTAGAGCACTTTAAGCAAATTGATGCTTCCAAATTGAGGATCTTTTCTCACCTCTTGAAATGATGCCAAAATTTTCCTTTTTCCTTTTATTTTGAGTTCTTTACGTTTGCTTAGTGACCCATTTGTGTAACATTTAATATTTAACTCTAACTTTCATTATTTGTTATTTGAATGTGAAATCAGATGTTTAGAATAAAGTGTCAAAAGAAGAAAAGAAAAAAGAGAGAAAGAAAGGAAGAAGAATAAAAAAAATAAAGAAGAATAAGATAAAAAAAATGTAAGCCCTATGGCACCCAAGAGAGGGGGTAAATTATGTTCTTAAAAAAAATTTATTTAATTAAAACTAGCGACCTAAGTCAATAGGAAACTAAATGCAATCACTAAACCAAGATTCAATGTAAGATGAAATGATAATGCAACTATCGAAAATGAATGAAATAAATTAAGATTCAAGACACAATCAAGAATAAGTGAAGGCGTTAAGGAAAAGATAGGGACACAAGAAAATTAAAGAAGTTCACATGTCCTAAAGATAGGCTACGTTTTTTTTCCAACAACTTGTTGTATGATTATATAATAATCAATCAAAACTAGTACAATCTTCTTATAAGATGAAGAGTAACCTTTACAATCTTACTTTCCAAGGGTGAAGAGTAACCCATAACAACAATATTACTTTTTAATGGTGAAGAGTAACCTATTCCAACTCTTTTCAAGGTAAAGAGAAGCCTACACAATTGACAAGTATCAAAAAGATTAACATCCCAAAAATTGAAGTAACTAAATACACCTAGAAAGATGTTTCACTCGATACACAATTCATCTAAAGGTTTTAGCTTTCAATAAATGATATAAATGAATGATGAAAATCTTAAAAGCTTAAACAAATTCAGTATAGCATGAATTAAGAATAAAAAACATGTAATATATATTCAATATGATTAAGTTAAGCACATCACAAAACTAGACAATTTAAGCACTTTATGAATATTCCACTTAAAACACAAATATAAGTGATTAAAAATCAAACTAAAAATACCATAGCACTCATAAAATTTATGTGAAGTAACCACAATCAATGTATGCACCCAAAACTGATTTGAATAAAGAAATTCATGATTAAATGAATAACATCAAAAACTGGATAATTTTGTTGTATAGATGAACTAATGCACACAAGAGATGAAATAATCAAGCAAAAATTTGAAACTAAGATTATTCTAATTCCTAAGAACTTAAACAAACATAAAAAAATAATAACAAATAAAAAGAGACATATTAAGTAAGTGGAAATTGGAATTAAATTTAAACAGTAGAAACAATAGTTATCTTCAAGTGTATCAAAATTCAAGCACAAAGATAACTTAAGCAGGTCTAAAAATTTTGAAACAAATTTCAAACACAATTGAGAGGCCATAACCAAACTGAAAACTCTAATCACACGATTTTAGAAGTAGGTTTTATCACCTAAAATCGGGATTTAAGCTAGAACAGTCTTAGCAGAGATACTTTTGAATGTTGTATGAGTTCTAGCTTCAATCTTACGAATTAGCCTCACCAAAATGTAAAATATAGATCAAATAAACTCTTAAACACTTAAGCAAGATATTATACATTTTTTTCACACATCTAGAAAGACATATTGACAGCAAACAATTGATTGAAAATAAGTGTAGTATAAAATTGGAAAAATTGAGACTTTTTAGAGATCGAGTGATTTGATCCGTTTTTATAGTATCTAGAGAGCCAAAAAAATTTTATAAAGGTTATATGTAGTGTCTGGATGCTTAATGAGGGTTTAAGAGGGTTTTTAGACTATTAGAATGAAGAAAAAAAGAAAAAACCTGAAAGTAGAAAGTAGATGTTAGAGACAGAGCCTTTAACGGCACTATTGATAGATCAATAGCCCACTATTGATAGCTTCTTAAAAATAGAGGTAAAACGGCACCCTACAACCAACTATTTAAGGAAGAATAGGCCATCATTCTACATCCAGAAAATATGAAAAAAGACTCCAACTACTCCATGGTGTTTCATACGAGTTCCCAAGAATAATTATGATTTCAAACCACTTTTAAATCATGTTTTAAGGATATATGAATGATCAAACTTCATTAACCAATTCAAAAACATGAAATGACCTATAAAATGAAAGAATATGCAACTTTACATATTTAAAAGCAATGCATGATAAAAAAAAAAGCCTGAGATTAATTGAACATCAAGTAAAATTGACAAGAATATTTGAAATAACCTATGTAAGGTCTGAAAGAATCCCAATCATTTGAATTTCCCTTATCTTCAAATTCGACATTCAAACTCCAAGCTTTCGTTATTGAATTCTTTTTGAACCATGCCTAACTTTAAGATTAACATCATAAACTTAAACCATTAGTAATGAAACATCTTTTTTTATCATCAAAACCAAGATTGGAACCTCCCTTGATTCAACAGTCTCCCCCTTTTTAATGTTGACAAGACATGTGTTATTATGACAAGAAAAAAACATATTCCAACAATCACTTTCATATATTCTAGCTAAAATTTTAATAACATAAGCATAATATGATCATAAACAACCAATTCCAACATAAGCTCTGCCTTAGTTCATGCTTTCAGTTATTTTAAAAGAATAACCAATAAATATGCCTTTCAGTTACCACCTAAGCTATCAATTGTAGATGATCCAAATAAATCCATGTGTAATAATTCTAAAGTTCTGGAACTTGTTACCACATTTTTCTTATTAAATGAGGTCTCGATTTGCTTTCCCATTTGACATGCATCACACATTTTATTCTTTTCATACTTCACTTTGTGTAGGCCATTTACTAGCTCCTTGTTGCAAAGGTTGGAGATGTGTTCCATGCTAGTGTGACCTAACCTTCTACGCCACATCTAAGCATCCTCGTTCATAAACATCAAAAACTCAAAAATTTGAATAGAGAGATCATTTATATTAATGGTGGTCATATTTACTACTCTTTTACCAATAAAAACAATACAATTATGAATTACATTAAAAACTATGCATGATTTCCCTTCAAAAGAAACTTTAAAACCCTTATCACATATTTGACTTATATCAAACAAATTATGCTTTGAACCATCAACCAAAAACACATTATCAATGATGGCATTATCCTTACCAATTTTCCCAATGCCAATTATGTTGCCTTTGGAATTGTCTCCATATGTCACAAATCCACTGTCTTTGTCTTTTAAGAAGATAAAATGAGAGGCCTCACACATCATATGCCTAGAGCACCCACTATCCACATAGCATGTGCTCTTCTTGTAATTCTACAAAACAAAGAAAAATCATTTCACTTTAGGTACCTACATTAATTTGGGTCTTTGGGGGTTAGATACCTTTTTAGTTCCTAAGGCCTTTAGAAAACTAGAAAATCTAGATAATTTATAAAAAAAAATCTTTCTAAATGGCCATGCCTTCCCTAATGATCACAAATATATGTTACTTTATGAAAATGCATGGTTGGTCTACAGTTTCTCATATGGGAAAATCTAGATGCATCATTTATAAAACTTGTTCTTTGTTGGAATTATGCATCATTTCTAAATCTATATGCGTCATTGCTTGATGCGTGAGCATACATAGGATAAACTTGTGCATTAGTAGGCCTAAGGTGCATTGAATGTGGTTTATATGCATTATATGATGATCTTGCATTTGAAAAGAAAGTATGTCTTTTGTTAAGGACTTGCACATTTCTCCTAGATGTAGATCTTGACACATAGATAAAAGCATGATGAGTGTTCCTAGATTAAGTTCTAGAACTTGATGCATCATTATCAAATAATGATCTCAGAATATACTCTTCATCCAAACTTTTTCCTAACATAAAAGTAGTTTTTCCATTTGGTGTTCCCCTTCCTTCAGTAAAACCTAAGTCACATTTATCATTGGAGGATTTTTGAACTTCGAGCATATTATCCAATTTTGTTTTCCCTTAGTCAACTTCTCTAATAATTCTTTAAGGCCTTTAAGCATCACGCTTTTCTAATTTTAACTCATCATTCTCATGCACACAATTAACAATTTCCTTTTCTGAATATCATTCACATTCAACGACTGATCTTATTCTATTTCAAGATCATTCAACACTTTCTTGTATTCCTTGAGTTTGGAAGAAAATTTCTTCCTTTTCATAGTAGCACGTTTTACAACTTT
Source organism: Pinacopodium congolense (assembly GCA_028565735.1). Taxonomy (NCBI): domain Eukaryota; kingdom Viridiplantae; phylum Streptophyta; class Magnoliopsida; order Malpighiales; family Erythroxylaceae; genus Pinacopodium; species Pinacopodium congolense. Next base: position 3,233 of record JAOXYD010133711.1, on the reverse strand, counting down.
AACCAATTCATCGTAGTTTAATCCAACATCTATAGGCATATTTTTCATTCTCATAATCATCATTAGAGGGTGAAGAAGATGGTACCTTGTCATCTAAAGCCATAAGACAAAACTAATCACGTTCATTATTGGATTTTTGGCTTCCCTCTTTCTTTCAGTTTCCCACATATCCTTCAAGGCTTTCTTTCCTTTCTGCACCTTCTTCTCTCTTCTTTCCTTATTGCTATTTCTTTCATCCTTCTCACTTTCCTAAAGAAGTGGGCAATTTGTCTTCAACGGCGTCATTTTCCTACATTTATAATAAATGACATTAGTACATTTTATTTTAAGATCATACTTACCTTGCTCTCTTCTTTTAGATTGTGACTTCCTCCTGAGGAATTCTTTGAATTTTTTGGTAAGAAGGTCTATCTCTTCTTCACTTTCTTTCGATGAGCTCCCTTCTAGACTCCTCTTTCTTGACTTTGAATGCTAAGTTATTCCTTCTTAATGAAGCCTCCTCTTCTTTTGCTTTTTAATCCTTAATATCCGTTTCATAAGTGAGCAAAGAACCTATCAATTCTTCCAATGGAAAAGCATTAAGATCTTTAGCCTCTTGAATGGAGGTTATCTTAGCCTCCCATTCCTTTGGGAAACATCTCAAAATTTTTCTAATAATTTCAAAATTTGCATAAGATCTTCCAAAAACCTTTAAAGCATTTATAATGGTACCAAATCAAGCATATATGTTAGAAATTCATTTGTATGAATTGAAAACTAATCATATTGATGAAGAAGCATGGACATTTTACTTTCTTTCACTTGATTGGTACCCTTATGACTAACTGCTAAAGTATGTCAAATTTCTTTAGCCGTTTCACACATATACACTTTATTGGATTCACTTCTACTTAAAGCATAAAATAGACTGTGAACGACTCTACTATTAAGTGAAAGAAATCTTTCATCCTCTAGATTCCATTGCTCTTTTACCTTATGAATTCTTATGTCCATTCTTAATAATAATGGGAATATGGTGAAAGCTTAAAAAAACTTAGTACAATACAAATTAAGGATAAAAAAAGTGTAAATAGATATACAATATGATCGAGATAAGCTATTCACAAAATCTAGACAATTTAAGCACTCTATGAATATTTCACTCAAAACACAAATATAAGTGATTGAAAAGAAAACTAAAAATATCAAAGCACTCCTAACACCTTATGTGAGCTAACTATAATCAATATATGCACCCAAAACTGATTTGAATAATGAAATTCATGATTAAATGAAGAATATAAAAACTAGACAGTTTTGATGTGTGGATGAACTAATGCACTCAATAGCTGAAATAATAAACCAAAATTTAGAAACTAAGATTATTTTGACTCCCAAGAACTTAAAGAAACATAAAACAGTAATAAAAAACACAAAGAAATAGATTAAGTAAGTTGAAATATGAATTAAACATAAACTAGTAAAAACTACAGTTATCTTGAAATTTATGAAAGTTTAAGCTTAAATATAACTTAAACATGTTTAAAAAATTTTAAACAAAGTTCAAATAAAATCTAGAGACCTTAAGAAAACTAAAAAATTGAATAACATGATTTTAGAAGCAGATTTTATCACTTGAAATCAAGATTTAAGCTAGAATAGTCTCAACAAAGACAGTTTTGATAGATGTACGAGTTCTAGCTTCAATCTTACAAATTAGCCTCTTTAAAATGTAAAGGTTATATCAAATAAACTCTAAAACACTCAAAAAAGATATTAGACACAATATGACACACCTAGAAAAACAAATTGACAAAAAATAGTAGATTGAAAATAAGTGCAGTATAAAATTAGGCATCTTGAGACTTTTGATAGATTTAAGAGGTTTAATCAGTTTTTGAAGTGTCTAGAGAGTCAACATTCGTTTTTAATAGGTTATATATAGTGTGTGGATGCTAAAGGAAGGTTTAATAGGGTTTTTAAACTGTTAGAATGAAGACAAAAAGTAAAAACTCGAAAGAAAAAACTAGCCGTTAGAGAAAGACCCTTCAACGCCGTCCTGTGGGCTTATCAATGACATCATTGATAGATGAATAGCCAGTCGTTGATAGCTTTTGGACAATGGGATTACAGTGGCAACTGGCAGCCTGCAGCTTAAAGAAGAACAAGCTGCCGTTATACGTTTAGAAAATAAGAAAAAGACTCCAAACTAACTCCAAAACGTTCCAAACAAGTTCCCAATAATAATTAAGACTTCAAACCACTTTTAAATCATGTCTTAAGGCTGTATGAAGGATCAAAACTCATTAACTAATTCAAAAGCACGAAATGAAATAATATGAAAATTTACATATTTAAATGCAATGCATAATCAAAACTAAGCCCTTAGATCAATTGAACATCAAGTAAAATTGACAAACGTATTTCAAACAACCTATCTAAGGTCTTGAAGATTTAAAATCATTCGAATTTCCATTATCTTTAAATTTGACCTTCAAACTCCAAGTTTTCGATATTGAATTCTTCTTGAACCATACCTATCTTTAAGATTAACATCATAAACTTAAACCATTAGTAATTAAACATGTTTTTTTATCATCAAAACCAAGATTGGAACCTCCCTAGGAGAAAAAAAAAAAGAAGAGTATTCATTTTGTTATGTTATTGATAGCAATTTTTTTATATTGTTATATGTGTTGAAAAATTCTCACTGCACTAGCTTCAGCCCAATGTAAAGTTGAAGTTTTGAGTGCTGTTGTTGGCCATTTGAGATGGTCATCTAACCAAGAAACTAATGATGTTCACATTAAATGTTCACCTTCTGATCAAAAAGATAGATGGTATTTCAAAAAAAACATTGGTCAATACTCAAACTATGTTGTAATTTTCAATTACTTTTTATCATTTAGGCAATCCGTGACTAGTTTGTGTGATGACCTTTGAAAAATGCCTTGCATGTTGGATATTATGCATATTGGGTTACTTTTTGACTAACTGTGTTCTTTTCTGGCGTCTAACTTGTTTTTTATCAAGATATATTTGAAATTTGTTAATGGAATTAAAGGAATTTTTTTGTCTTGGTTAGGTGACTTAAAAATTAACGGATGTTCAAAATAATTTTTACTTTGACCAACGTACTTATCAGGCAAGTGCACATATCGCAAAAGTAATAAAGCGGAGTAAAATTTAAGCTCTGAGTGTCGAACCCACAGGGAATTGTTTACTTAACTACTAGGTTGATTGGATTACAATTA
>JAOXYD010133700.1:0-10901 GCA_028565735.1 Pinacopodium congolense | reverse complement strand
CAAGTGATGAGGAAACCATATCCAATGATAGCAAACAAGACTTAGGTCTTCTTACTAGGAGGTTTAAGAAGTTGAGGAAGAAGGGTTTCAACAAAAACAAAGAATAAGGCAAGAGTGAATGGAAATGAAAATTATCTACTAATGTCACTTATTTTTAATGTAGGAAATCTTGGCACTTAAGGGCTTAATGTCCTCTCCTAAAGAAAATGAGAAATAGTAAAATAATAACAAGAAAGAGAAAATAGAGAAAAAGGAGAGAAATATAAGGAAAGCATTAAATGCCTTTTAGGAGACATCAAGTGAATCCAAAAATGAAGAAACTGAAAGAGAAGTGGCAAACTTTTGTCTCATGACTTTGGAGGATGAGGTACCATCCACTTCCCAATCCTTAAAAGATGACAATGTTGGTTTTGATGAAGAAATGAGTTATGATGACCTAGTTAATTATTTATAAGGCATTGATTTGAAAAGAAGAAAGTTGTTTAGGATTAAGAGTTATAGGTGTAAAAATGATTTGCATGACTTAGAAGCTAAGAATGTGTGTGTTAATGATGAAAGGAATAAAATTTAGTATGAAAGTGAATCTTTAAAGGAATCCTTGGAAATATTTACTAAGGGAAAGAAACAACCACATAGCATGCTTGGAGCCCAAAAGGCTTCAAATGATAGACATGGATTAAGTTTTACATTAGATAGCGAATATCCTAATGCCAAGACTACATTTGTTAGGGGTAGGAACCTAGGAGCAGAAAAAATTCATAGGTCATCATTGAGTAATGGAGCATTATCATCTAGTTAACAAATTAGGGGGAAAAAACCATGCATTCATATCTTCTTCAATTCCTACATTCTTGGGTAAATTTACATGTTTTTAGTGATAGGCATGACTACTTTGAAAATGCAAAAGTCTAAAACAATGTATATAGGTCATAAATTAGAGAAATTAGGGTAGCTTATACACATGCACCTCAAAGGCATTTTCTCATCTTTATACATTAGGCCCCCATGCATACTCTAGGTTAAGGATCATGGTTTACTCTTACCCAAAGTCAAAACCATACCAAAGAAGGTCATTTAGGAAGGTTGTACCTAGAATTACATATACAAACAACATTAGGCAAAATGTTCATTCTTGTGGTACTATGTATCTTTGTAATTTTTGTGATAAATTTGGAATTTTAAAAAGATTTTGTTTTGATAAACTTGCAGAGTTTTCTAGTGCACTAAAAGGCATAGGAAGTGGAAAGGTTTCTACCCACTACCCCACCCCTGTGTAAGGGCACAAATTAACGTCCATATCTAAAGTAAACTAAATTTGTTTGTTTTGTAGGAATCTAAAAGTTTCAAGTGATATGTAGATACTAGATACTCTAAGAATATGACTGGTGGTAAATGATAATTCATATCCTTAAAGAGTTAAGTTAGAGGCAATATGACATTTGGGGACTATGGTAAGTAAAAAGTGATTGGTATTAGAAAAGTCAGTATGAAAGATACCTTTATTGATGATGGATAAAAATATAATTTGTTAAGTGTTAATCAACTACGTGTGCTCATGCTATCGCAGGCCTCCCAAATAATAAAGCTAACTTACTCTCCTAACTATGTAGTAGTGTGGGTCAGGATCGATCCCATAGAGAAATGTTTAGTGTTTATTATTATTTCTAATGATGTGAAAACAAAAAAAATGATTTATTTATAAGTAAAATAAACAAAAAAGTAATTAAATTAAAAACAAGTAGAACAAGAACTCAAATTATTAAAAAGTGAATAACTAAAACAATAAACTAAGTAGAAGATATTTCTAGGATTTAAGAAATACAATTGATCCTTAAAATGTATAAATATGTTATGGTTGAAATGTTAACTTATAAATGCAAATACTTCCTCTATTTCTCCCATTATAGATAAATTTGATATCATCGTAAATTTACCCCTAACTACACCATAACCTAAGAGAAGCTCTCTCGATTCAAAGGCATTGTAGTAATAATCCATAGGCAATAATTAACTTGAAGAATTAATATCCTAGGCTAGGTTGATTAAATCTTAATTTCAAATTCAATTAAACTATTTCTCCTTGAGGTATTAACTAGTGAAAATTATGAATCGCAACTTTATACTTAGAATTCAAACTAGAAATCATAAATAGGGTGATTAGTCCTACAATATAACCCCTAGCTCTTAATGTTTAATCAGAGTTTTGACCTAACCTTTGACTCAACCTTAGTATAAAACATAATACTTATTACAAACTCAATTAATATATCATAATCACAATCCATTTATCCCTTTAATATCTTCAAACCCAAAGAAAATTAATTTAGCGTAACGAAATTAACAAAAATGAAACTAAAGAAAACATAATTGAATCACAAAATAAAGATAATGAAAAGCAAAGATTCATCAATCTATTTAAAGGTTCAACAAGTATTAAAATCAAATGTAATTAAAATAACATAAATCTAAGGAAAGAACAAGAAAGTCACAACAAAAGCCCAAGTAAAATTAAAGCATTTTCTTACTTAAGACACTAAATTTAAAAGTATTCTCCAATGTAGATTGAAAGAAGTAAAAACCCTAAACTAAGAAGAATTAAGGTGGCTTCCAAAATGGAGGCCAAAGAGACTGACTCCAGCGCTATTTTTCTCCTTAAATAGTTCATTCATAGGGTTTAAATGGATTTGGAAGGAAAAATATTAATGCCCTTGGATTTTATGATGAAACAAGTTTTTTAAGAGATCAACGTCATATAATAGTTTCATTAATTCTACCCTCATAGACCACCATCAAAGGGTCTATCATTCGAGCATTAGCGGTGATTTCTAGACCATTAATAATGATATTGATCACTTGTTGATGAATGTACAAATTTCAACTCCAACTAAATTATTCTCTAGACTTAACCCTTTTCACCTAGAATTTGTTTCTTTACGTCAAAACCTACATTTCAACTCATGAAAAACATAAATTAGGTGATTTGACATTAAAATAACGGTGATACCATATCAAATTACATCTTAACATCCTAAAGAATACACCTTATCAAATACCTCAACACTTGAACTATTACTTATTTTTAAGTAATGACTTGAGCACTCCACTGAAGATAAACTTGATCAAATGCAGAATGTTAACTGAGTACAAACAAATTACACATCAGTGCCTTTGATTTAATGTACACATTATAATTCTATCATGACAAAAATTTGTTTTCACATGCAAAACACATTGTTAGAAAGAAGTAATTCCTAATGTATAATATCAAGCATGCAATTCATTCCACATATATTATCATAAAATTAAGTCAAGGATTGTAAAAATAAAATAAAACACATCAAATCAAAATGTTTACTTTAGAGGTTACCTAATCCTTTATGCAATGGCAAACACTTTTTCATGAATGTCTCTCAATTACTGAACTAGGATTCTCTTTTCTAGCTTATATGAGACATCATCCAACTTTTTTACATGAAGCAGAACATTTTTTCGTGACCACCTCTAGTTACTCAGTTACTTAAATGGCTACTGGTACCACTCATAACTGCAACCTTTTATTGGTATGAAGCAAGAGGAGTGAAAATATACTCTCTTTATTCAACAAACACACTTTTTTTAAAGACATAACCATACATGCTACATAAATTTGTATTAAAAACCATATAAAATGTCCTTAGAAACTTAACATCATACATAGGGGTCACTTAAAAATAAAAAGAAGAAAAGAAATTTGTTTTGTTAGAATCACTCAAGAGTTTATCAATGTACATCAAAGTCAAAATCATCAATTGAATTAAGATACTATAATTGGTAAGTTACTAATAATCAAGATCATTCTAAGACAAAACCTTCAAGTCATCACCTTTGGACTCATAGTAAATCAAGTGTGTATGGTATGTAAATAGCCAAGTAGGTCATCTTCCCATTACCCCATACTTAAATAAATTATTGTACTATTTAAAAAGCAATGTAAGCATAAGAGAAGGAATAGGAATAAGAATACTCCTCTAAAGTATGTAAACCATATAAGTCTTTGATGGAGAGATTACAGCTCACTTCCATACTTATAAGCAAAACAAGTAAAACAAGGTAAAAAAGACACTCAAATGGAAAGCATCTAAGAGGCTATTTAGAAGGGAAAAAACAGAAAAACTAAGAAAATAGTTGTGTTATCTCCCAATAAGTACTAGTTTATAGTTCATAGCTCGACTCCTTTTGTCTCACATCATGCCATATTTCATAAGAGAAGGTAAAAATGGAATGAAAGGAAAAAGGAAAAGACCTCTTCTTTCCACAACAAATGTCTGTAATCTTTGATTCACAGAAGAATTATTGGACATACATAAATAGAAAATAAGGTGAAAAAGGTAATAAAATAAAAATAAAAAACACTAAGAGAAATAGTAAAACACTAGCGTCAATTTCTCTAAAAACAGCACCAAAAACTTTGGTCATGTTATCACAAGCCACCAAATAATAAACCTTACTTACTCTCTTAACTTTGTAAAAAGGTGAGTTACGGTCAATCCCATAAAGAACTATTTAGTGTACTATTTTCAATGTTGCATAAAAAAAACCCTTAATTTTGTTAAATTAAAATTCACCAAAAATAAACTAATGAAATTAAAAAAACTAGAACTAGATTGAAAAATATTAAAAAGTGAACAATTAAAACCATAAAATGGATGGAAGATATTTTCAAGATTTAATAAATATAATTGAACCTGGAAACATATAAATTGTTTTCTAAATAAGATATTAACCTGCAAACACAAGCAAGCTTTTGCATCCTTCATTCCTCTAATTATAGGTAAATTTGATACAGTTGTAAATTTACCTCTAACTACATGATAACCTAGGAAAAACTCTCTATATTCAAAGACGTAATGGCATTAAACAATAGGGAACAATAAACTTAAGCAATAATTACATAAGAACACACAAGCCTAGATCATATAACTTAAAGAATCAAAACCCTAGGCAAAGATGATTAAGTATTAATTATAAATTAAATTAACCTATTGCTATTTATTAACTAGTGACAATTATGGATCACTAACTCATATCTATCATTAGAACTAGAAATTATAAATAAGGTGATCAATCATATAATAAAGCCCATAGTTCTTGATGTTTAACTAAAGTTTTAACTCAACCTTAGTAACAAATACAATATCCGTTAAAAATTAAATTCATATCTCACAATTACAATCCCTTTATCCCTTTAATACCTTTAAACCCAAGGAACATTAACTTAGCATATAATTAACAAAAACAAAAAGTGAAACTAAAGAAAACATAATGGAATTAGAAAATAAAAATAATGAAATCAAAGATTCAATGATATATTTAAAGGTATAACAAGTATTACAAGAAAATCTAAATGCAATAACATAAATCTAGGGAAAGAACAAGAAAATAATAGCAAAACCCAAGTGAAAGTAAATCAATTCCCTATATAAAACACTAAATCTAAGACTATTCACAAATGTAAAATGAAAGAAAGAAAAAACTCTGAACTAAGAATAACTAAGGTGGTTATCCAAATGGAGGCAAAAAGAGACCGACTCCAGCTCTATTATACTCCTTAAATAGTCCTTCCTTCGAGTTTAAGTTGATTTGGAAGGAAAATACGTAGGTACCCTTTGATTCTATAATGAAACACTTTTATAGGACATTAACAACACTTAAAAATGTCATCAACCATGCCTTGGCAGACAACCATTAAAGGATCTATTACTCAGGAAATAATTGAAATTGTTAGACCATCAATGGCATCATTGATCACCTGCCCTAAAAGGTCTAAATTTCAGCTGTAGCCTAATTCTTCTCCAAATTTAGCCCTTTTCATATAGAATTTGTCTCTTTAGGTTCAAACCTATATTTAAACTCATGGAAACCATAAACTAGGTGATTTGACATTAAATTAGGGGTGAAGCCATATCAAATTAAAACTTAAAATTCTAAATAATACACCCCTATAAGTGTGATAAAGGCTTTAAATTTCCTTTAAAGGTAAATCTTGTATTGTTTCTAAGGTGGAAGATGATATTATAGTTTTTATGGAAAAAAGAGAATGAAACAAATGTGCCATTAATTTGATTAATCTTTCTAATAATGACTTTAAATGTTTTGTTTTTATGAATGATGATGCATGGATGCGGCATAGGAGGTTAGGTCGTGTTAGCATGGACACAATTTAAATCTTAGTAACAAGGAGCTAATAAATGGACTAGCTAAGATGAAGTTTGAAAAAGATAAAATATGTGATGCATGTTAATCAGGTCAACAAACTAAGACTTTTTTTTAGGAAAAAAAATATGATAACTACTTCTAGACCTTTAAATTTTTTAACTATGGACTTGTTTGGACCATGTAGAGTAACTAGGTTAGGAGGAACATTATATGCATATGTTATGGTTTATTACTATAGTAGGTTTATTTAGATGTTGTTCTTAGTTATTAAGGATGAGTGCTTCAAATCCATTGTTAGGTTGGCTAAGTGAGTTAAATTAAAAAATGACTACATTATTTCATCTATTAGAAGTGATCATGGTAGCGAGTTTTAAAATGAGTTGTTTGAATTATATTGTGAAGAGAGCGATATTTTCAATAAATTTAACTCCTAGGACTTCTCAACAAAAAGAAATAGTTGAGAGGAAGATTAGAACTTTACAATAAATGGCTAAGACTATATCAAATGAATATGGTGCTCTTAGGTACTTTTGGGAAAAATTCATAACTTATGCTTATCATGTTTCTAACAAGGTTTATATGAGGCCTAACATGGATAAGACCCCCAATGAATTATGATAAGAGAAAAAGCCTAAGGTTAGTTACTTTAAGGGTTTTGGTTGCAACTGCTTCATCTAGAACACTAGAAATAATTTAGATATATTTATAAGATATTCCTTTACTAGTAGAGCGTATAAGTGCCTAATAAGAGAATAATGATGATTAAAGAGACTATAAATGTGTTTTTTGATTAATCAAACCCCTTTTAAGTGAACAAGAGTATTAATGATGTTGATATAGGATTATTAAGAGATTTTGAGAAATTAGGAATAGAAGAAGGAGAAGAGGAAAATTTATAATCCTTCTACACTTGGTGATCCAATAGTTAAATTAAGGTGAAACAATAGATCAAATTTTATCCAAAAAGTGGAGATATAAGAAAGACCTCCCAAATCAAATTATAGGCAAGGGTAAAAGAGGTGTAGAAACTAGCATCCTTAAGATATTTGACTCACGTTGCTTTTATCTCTAATATAGAGCCTAAAACTATATATGAAACCTTAGGTAATGAAAGTTAGGTGTTAGTCATGAATGAAGAGTTAAACCAATTTAAAAGGAACAAACTATGGACATTAGTGCCTAGGAGTGATCACCAAATTATTGGTACTAAATGGGTGATTAGGAATAAAATTGATGAATTAGGGAAAATTATGAGAAATAAAGGTAGATTGTTAGCTAAGGGTTATAACCAAGAGGAAGGAATAAATTATGATAAGACTTTTGTACCCATAGCTAGAATAGAGGCTATTAGATTACTTTTATCATTTACATTGTACATGGGATTAAAGTTATATCGAATGGATTTTAAGAGTGTGTTTCTTAATGGTTTCATTCAAGAAAAAGTGTATGTAAAGCAATCACTGGGTTTTAAGATTCATAATACACCAAACCATGTTCATAAGTTGTCAAACCTTTATGTGGTTTTAAAAAGATTTCAAAGCTTAGTTCAAGATGTTGACTGCTTTCTTATTACAAAATGGATTTTCGATGGGTAAGGTAGGCACATTTATTTTTATTAGGAAAGAAAAAGAGGACATTTTGACAGTGTAAATACATGTTAATGATATTACTTTTGGAGTTACAAATGATAAAATGTGTTAAGAGCTTTCTTTGTGCATATGAGTTAGGAGTTTGGGATGAGTATGATGGGAGAATTAAATTTCCTTCTTGACTTGAAAATTAGGCAAATGAAAGATAGCATTTTTATTACTCAAGCCAAATATACCAAGAATTTGCTAAAAAGAACTGATAAGGATCAAGAAAAACCTTTAGGAACCCTTATGAGTGAAACCTCCAAGTTGAACAAGGATGAAATAGGCAATCCAAGAGATTCTAAACTGTATTGAAGCATGATAGATAGTTTTTTTACCTTACTACTAATAGAGCTGGCATTATGTTTGATGTTTTTTTGTTTTCTAGGTTGCAGTCAAGACCTAGAGAGTCTCAACATTCTACTAGTAAGGGTATTTTGAGGTATTTAGTTGGCACATCATCCTTAGGATTATGGTACCTTTAGAATGCTTATATGGATTTAATTGGCCATTTCAATGTAGGTTATTCTAGTAGTCTTTTATATAGGAAGAGTACATCTAGCACTTATGTTGATTAATTAATTGTCAAACCAAACTCACTAGTTTTACGTTCAAAATCGCAAATATACGTGTTATAACTTGTAGTAAAGAACAGATATCGATCCTACAAGAATTGAGTTTAGTCAACACTTAATTTAGGTTTACTTTATTCAAGAAATAATTTCATATATTAATGAACTAGAAAATAAAGTAAAATAAAGTAAAATAAAATAAACTAGTAATAACAACTAATTGAGACAAAGGGCAGGAATTTGATAACTAAGGTTTAAGATTAGGAGTTGTTTTATCCCTATTTTGCTTCCCTCTTTACTTAATGATCTAATTTTGTTCAACCCAAGACTTTCTAATGCTTAATTACCCTCTCTCAAGGTGTAATTAAATGTCCCTAGCTAAATAGATTAGGATTAATTATGCTATCTTTAACTATACTAACCTTTCCTAACCATTCAACTAGATATTAAGCAATCTTATAGGTAATTTTCAATAAATAGCCAAGATCTCTCTTTAACTACTAGTAAAAACATGAATATGTATAGCACTATTGGGAGCCAACTCTCATTGTACTACCGAACACTATTACCCAACTCACCCTCTTGGTCTATTGCAAGGTTTAAGCTCAATACATATCACAAACAACCATTCATTGAGTCACAAAGCAAGAGTTCAACAAAATAATTTAAGAACAACTTATATAAAATGTTTAGTTACTCATATTCACAAAAAATCCACCAATAATCATGTTTTCCATGCTAAAAAGTGATAAAGAGAAGAAGAAAAATAAACTAAATGGAGCCTTGAATATCTTCTCTTCACTCTAAGAAAGCTAGAAAACTTAGGTGTTGTGTTGTCTTGATGATTTCTAAAGAAGATGATGCTTTCTTCTTTTGGATGCCACCAAAAACCTCTCTCTTTGCTTCTTTTGGATGTTGCATAATTAATGTTGGAGGCTCCTAGGGTTTTGAGCCCTTAAATATGTTCAAAGAGGGTCTAAATACTTAAAATACCACATTTGACTCGTCCAGGTATTAGTTCTGCTATTACGATTGTGACAGACGGCTCTTAAATAGTAATGGTCATGATCGTCACCTGATTCCTACAGTTTCAAGCACCCTTAACTCTTTTGGCCATAACATATTCTCCGAACCTCCAGTGGACTTGAAATTTGAACTGGAGACTCAAACATCTTGATCTTCCTCTCCATTAATTTTTTATGAATATCTGAGCTCTATAAATCTTCTAGTACGGCAACAAAGTCCCATGTAAAATATCCAATTCTAAAATCCTGACACCTGTAAAATCAACCAATAATGTGCATCAAACTATCCCTCAAATAAACTTAAAATCCACCTTTAAACACTAGACCAAATAAAGAAACACTTAAACACTACAAAAAATCATGAAAAGATGCAACTAAAGCTAAAACACTTAAAAAACCAAATAAAAAAACCTAATAACATAACCTAACAGCACACTTATCAACTTCCCCACACTTAAACCTTTGCTTGTCCTCAAGCAAAATCAACCACAACCAGTCCATGCTATCAATTCATCTTCACAAGGATTATGAGCATGCAATCTTTCATACTTTAATCAACTCAAATGTCAAGCTACTACACACATTAGGACTAGTTTTCATCAGCATACATAAACAAACTCAACTTATGACAATATCGATCAAAAGCAAACATCAACTCAAAATGGATCTTCCTCACCGAATTCACTCATTTCACTCAAGCGTTTAAAGGTTGGTGTTTCGATCAAAACTCACTATAGGAAAGCACACTACCATAGGATTGCAAATACACAAATTCTTCTTCATACAGATTGCATGCACAAATAGATCAAAAGGACTTTGCTAAGGGTTGTAATAGGGCTAGATTTAAGGTAGCTTAAAAAGGGTATGAAGGGTTCATCACAAGCATTCATAGAATATTAAGTTTGTAAAGGGACATAAAATGACTTCCGAGACATGTAAATGGATAAAAGAAACTACTCAGCACTTATATTTGCCACTAATTGTGATTCTTTTCTTTTCTTTCTTTTTCTTTTTTGTCTCTTTTTTTTAACAATAATAAAGAAACAATGAACAAAACAATAGCTAAATTCAATGTGCTCTATAAAGTAGAAGTATTAAAAAATGCTCAAAGCATCTAAAAAAAGGAATTGTAGCCAAAAATCGCAATCTAATGCAAAATTGGCATACTATTAAACTTGTGATTAGGTAAGTTAATGGTGTTTGAAGGTTTAAAGATGAGGTTTTTTCTTCATGAAACAAATAGGTCAAAGGTTCAAAGGGGTTTGCAAAGGATAATGACATAGGTAGGTCATTTAATTCAGGGGTTAAAAGAAAAAGGGCTTAGACCACATCTATTTAGCATACATCTAGTAGGTTCAATTTTGCTCAGAGCAAGTTCTAACCACCTATAAGAGTATCACACACACAAGGAATGAAATGACTTTGTAATTGAGTCATATAGGCTCAACTCCTAACTTAGGCTCAATTGAAGATCCATT
>JAOXYD010133689.1:0-10902 GCA_028565735.1 Pinacopodium congolense | reverse complement strand
TAATACATCATCAAATTCACCTACACCAAAACTAGTGCTTATTGGAGCCTATCTTGTTTTTTTCTTAATATATCCTTCACGTCTTTCTTTAAGAGTACCTAAACAGGTTTCCTTTTCTCGACTAAACCTTAAATAAAATCTTAAGCATAATTCAAAACATCTAAAAAAATTTTAAAGTTGTTTTTTGCCTACAAGTTTACCAGGGAATTGAGAATGCTTTTCTATAATATATAGTTATAATTAAATTCGATTTCCATTTATTTCCATGCCTAAAATTTCTATTTTTGATTGCCTTATCTTAGCTTTCTTTTATGATAATTCTAATCCATGTTAATAACATAAATTGGAAATTTTATCTAAATGTGAAATATGCTGAGAAATACTATCACTAGTAATGAAAATATCATCAAAGTAAGCATGAATAAAATTTTAATGATTAAAAATATTATCTATTTTCCTTTAAAATATTTGGGAAGCATTTTTCTATCCAAAGGAAACAAAGCCATTCATAATATCCTTGAGGAGTAGATAATGTAATTAAATGTATAATATCTTTATACATTTTACTCTGCCAAAAATCACTCTTACAATCAAACTTTGAGAATAGCTTTTTACCTCAAATTAAGTTAATTAATGTTTCTTTATCTAGTAAAAATTATCCCCCAAATATAATATTATCATTTAATTTTTTATAATTCAAAACCATTCTTACTTTGTTTCTAACTACTTCAACATGTCCTCTAACTATAAAGGCGAGGAGAAAAATAGGGAGATGAACTAGGTCTGGTTATTTGGAGATTTCTAACTTAAGAAGTTTTCTTTTAAATTTCCCTTGATCTTCTATACTATATCTAATAACAGTGACTTTAATATATATTTTTTTGTTTATATATCATTTATAATTTTGTTTTTACTTTATTTTTATCCCAAATTTGCAAAGAATCTCAGGATACTTTTGTTTTACTATTTTTAGACTATCTTTGATTTGTTTAATTTGTCTAGTTATATTATTTATCAAATTTTCAATCTTGAGTAAAGGTTCTCCTTTAGGAAAAAGCAGCCTTTCTTTGTAACCTAAATATTAGTACAAGTAGTGTTTAATCTAGCATGCTTAGGCTATTGACCCTAAGATGTAGGCATTTATAAAGATGCACTATTAGTAGAGGTAGAACCCTTAACTATCTTGGTTTTATTGATTAGGCCATGGAGCTTTTGCTCATAATAATTGTAGGTATTTAATCTAGTTTATCAAACATTTCCCATAGAGAGTAATATTTTAAAGACCTCCTTTGGTATTGAAGCAAAATTGACAATATTAAGCATATCTTTTGCTTGTGCTTCATACACATAAAGATTTCCAAACATTTATTGTGGTTTACTAGGTAGCCTAATAGGTACATTTTATTACCAAATCGAACCTAACAAAATGATATTAAAACCATGCCTATTTGTGAAGCCCGTAGAGACTTACATTTCCAAATAGAAGTAAAGGAATGCAAGAAAAAATTAATAAAAATATATCTACATGTTTGAAAACATGCTTAGAGAAATGTATATCAATAAGGCTTCAAATAATACTTTACTCTTATTTAATGCAAGGATTGCTGGAGATGCATTGGCAAACATAAAAGATAAAGAAGAAATACATTTACTGTATTATCAATTCTTTGAACATTATAAATTCCATCTATAAAGAGGATATTAAATATGTCTTACTAGCGCAACTCTTATACTTATTTAATAGATAAAATAAAAGAGACATAGTATATTATGCATTTTAATGATTATGTGCTAGATTATTATAATAATTTTCTAGTAAAGATATCCCACAAATGTATTTCTAAAGATGATAGATCATTTCTCTAAGCAGAGTGAGATAAAAGAAGATATTTAATGCTTAGACAAGAAGCCAAATTATCCATGTTCTAGGTTTTATTCTTTAAACATTATCGTAATTATCATCATGAGTGATTATTCTATTATGACCATATATTAGCAGATATTTCGAGATTAGATAAGTTATTGGAAGAAGCTAAAGAAAAAAAAAGGGTAATATGAAGATAGATTTAATTATTTATGTTTTTTTAGGTCATAGAAATGGTAGAATCCCAATTAAAAATGATTTAGATTCTACACAGATATAGTGTTAGACTTGTAAGAATAAATAGATAAAAGTACACTTAGCTTTGACCAAACATTATCACGAGGATCATTTATTAAATGGAAAAGGAAAAACTTTAATAGATAGAAACATACCAAAAAATAAATCTTGAAGGATTAAAGATTGATAATAATTTATTTGCAGTTTAAAAGACTATAGAATATTTTAGTTATAAAATTGTAAGCCAAATAGAATCAATATAAAAATAGTTATTAGATATTTAAAGAAAATTAGAAAAAGAAATTAATAAGGAGAAAATGATAGGAAGCTTTATATAATAAAAAATTGCAATAGAAAAATAGATATTTGAACAAATTGCTACTTTGAAAATCCCTTCAGATTGTAGATAAATGGAACAACTTAGTCAAGTTTTAGATTCAAATATTGAAAAACTTGTAGATCAAATAACAAATTAAACTTGATATAAAACTAGAAATTACATTATATCCTAATCCTAATATAACAAATATTCTTAGTATAAGTTGAAATCCTTCTCCTAAATACCCTTCTAAATAGTTTAATAGATCAACAAAAGGTTATGCTGGAATAACCTTAGTAACTTGGGATAAACATGGAATAACTCCAATGGATAAAATTAGAATTAAAGCTATAAATTCCTTTGGTATTTACCTAGATATAGATTGCATACAAAATGTTGAGAAAGTAATAGATAAATGGGAAACAGCTTTACGATTAGTAATTACAATAGATAAGATGGATTAGAAAACATCTTCATTTTTAGGAAAAAACATTAGTAAAAGATGATCTTAGATTTTGAAAACAATTAGATAAGCATTCTAGGAATTTGATATCACATGGTGATTATCTCCTAAATATGATCACTAAAGTTGTCAAAGCTCTTAGAGTATAGTTTGTTAGTGAAGGAAATTACCTTAAAGAACCAAACACTGTAAGAAAATATGATATCTCATTAAATAGATTACAGTTTTGTGATATGTGATAGATATGTTTGTTTCTTTCAAGATTATTAGTATCATATTATAATTAGGTCTCTAATACTTAAGCTTACTTAACAATTTTTTTGCCAAAGATACCAGACCTTTAGAGTAGTAAATTGGAAGCTATATATAGCCCAAGAGGAGGAATAGATAAGTTAGGAAAAAGAGTAGCCTTTTTCAGGGATAAACTTAGTGAATGGTGTAATGATGCTATACTACTTAAATGTAGTAAAGGATTAAAGAAAAGAAATGCATTATGATGCTATTACTTAAATGATAGGATGTGATAACCCTTATTATTATTTCAAGATAAAAAATAAGAAAAAGAAATATTATAAGACAAGATATTTAAAAAGATAAAAAGCTAAATATTATAAAAATAAATCTAGGTATAAGCTCAAGAAACCCATGTTTAGAAGAAATAAGAGAAAAAAAATAGGAAGATAATGGAATGCTAATGTTATTATGACAAGGAAAAAGGACTTTTTACTAATGGATGTCCAAAAAGATTAATAGAAAGAAGATTGAGATAGATAAGGATATAGATGAAATGAGACCAAATGAAGAATTTATTCCCATTAATACATTTTAAGATTGTTCATCCGATAAGAGTATTTATGTGATAATAAAGATAGAATACGAAGATAATTCAACTTTAGAAGATGAATGAAATAACTAAAACTTCTAAAGTAGTTAACCTGATAGTAGAAACTTTGAACAAGAAGGTGAATATGGACAATATATTTTAATTGATAAAAAAATGTTTAAAAAGATTCAATCTTTTGTTTATTCCATTAATTTATATAGTGGATTCAATATGACTCTATTTGAGAAGATATGTATTAAACTCAGAAAACATCATATGTTTTATGACTTAATTTACACTAGAACACTTTATAAATAAGTTTAACTTCAAATATAGTGCATATATCTTTATTATATAAACATGATATTCATCAAAATTATAATAGATACCCGAAAATATTAAAGATAAGATAGGATGGGTTCATATAGAATCAATTAAACTAATAGTTCTATTCACTTTTTGAGAAGGAATTGATAGCCTAATTGATTTGGCAATTATAGATAATAGATTGAGAAATAGAGAAAAAGCATTCTTAGGCATCTTAAGAGGAAATCTACAATACTAGAAACTCATGTTTAGCATTTATTCGAAGATAGGATATCATCTTTAAGATAAAGATTTTGATAAAAACACTTACTTTAATACAAGTTTTCAAAAGAAAAGATTTAATTACTGATAGTAATAAACCTTATTTGATAACATATTGATAAACACCCATCATACAAAATGTTATTCAACTTCTAATACTATTGATTTTACGAAGTTATTTTTAGAAGTATAAAGTATAAATCCCCCTTCTTTAGCCCAATTATAGGAAATGACATAAGATTTTTCTCTCGACTTACAACCTAAACCAAGAATAAATTCTCATAATAGGCTTTTACCTCGATTATCTTATTTTAAAACCGGTGTAATAGGAAACAATAGTCATCGACATGATAATTCTTTAATAAGAGCAGATAAAAGAAACATTACTAATTATCATATTAAAGGTGAACATTTTAATGGTTTAAAATATAATCCATGCAATATTTTAATAGATACTAAAGCTAGTGGAAGTTATATCAATCACTATTTAACTCATTTTTATTAATATTCTTATTAGGTGAGACACATCAATATGTAAACTTTAATGGTGAAAGGTTTCAGATTACATCTATAATAAAAACAAAAATCAAGATAGGAGATAATATTATTATTGTAAGATTATTAGTTAAAAATGAAGGAGGTACTCTTAAAATAATGCTAGGTACTAGTTTTTTTAATCAAGTACAACCTTACAAGATTACTCAATATAGGATTACTTTAACATACAATGATACAACTATCTATATTTCTTGATGATGAATAGTAGTACTAGTATTTATATTTTGATAGGAATTACCTATAAAATTATAAATTAGAATATTTTAAAGGTCATATTGATAGTGAAGTAGGATTTTGCCTATGTAAGTCTACTTGCTTTCCTCAGTAATATTATGAAACTTTGAAAGTTATTATTGATCTTATTATTTCTAATAATAGGATTAATCTTTCTAAGGGTATTAGTCAACCATGTATATTGTTATGATCATTTTTAATTAAATGCCCCCTTTCTATTTTTATGATATTGGTGTTGATTTTTTACCTAGAAATAATTTCTTACAATTTTTCCATCAAATCCTTTTTTAAACTCTTAAGCATTAGATTCACTTTAAAACTCCTTGTGCCTATTGGATTATAGTTAACTAACTTAAAAATGCTTATGCTAGACATACTCCTATTCCTTTTAAACCTCGCACAGCTCAACATGGTGTAGGTTACCAAAAAAAAAACTATTTTTCCTAAAGAAAAACCTTTACTTAAGATTGAAAATTTGACAGATAATACGACTAGATAGAGTAAACAAATCAAATATAGTCTAGAAATAGTAAAATAAAAGATAAAATGAAATTTTTATGAGAGTTCTCTACAATTTTGGGATAAAAATAAAATAGAAGCAACATTAGAAATGATAGATAAACATAAAACTATTAAAGTCACTATTATTAGATATAGTATAAAAGAATAAGAGGAATTTAAAAGGCAACTTCTTGAGTTAGAAAATCCACAAATATTCAAACCTAATCCATCTCCTTATTTTCTCCTGCCTTCATGGTTAGAGGACGTGCTAAATAGTTAAAAATAAAGTAAGAATGGTCGTGAATTATAAAAAATTAAATGATAATAATATATTTAATGGATACTTACCACATAAAGAAACATTAATTAACTTAATTTGAGGTAAAAAGCTATTCTTAAATTTTGATTGTAAAAGTGGATTTTAGAAGATTAAAATGCATAAGGAGATTATTTCTCTAACTGCATTCTCTACTCCTCAAGGACATTATGAATCACTTGCTATGCCCTTTAGTTTAAGGAATGCTTCCTAGATATTTAAAGGGAAATGTATAATATTTTTAAACATTACAATTTTATTCATGTTTACATTGATGATATTCTCATTACTAGTGATATTATTTCTTAACATATTTCACATTTAAATAAATTTACAAATTTATGTTATCAATATGGATTAGCATTATCAGAAAAGAAAGCTAAGATAGGGCAACCAGAAATAAACTTTTTAGGCATGGAAATAGATGGAAATGAA
Source organism: Pinacopodium congolense (assembly GCA_028565735.1). Taxonomy (NCBI): domain Eukaryota; kingdom Viridiplantae; phylum Streptophyta; class Magnoliopsida; order Malpighiales; family Erythroxylaceae; genus Pinacopodium; species Pinacopodium congolense. Next base: position 4,564 of record JAOXYD010133689.1, on the reverse strand, counting down.
ATTCAATTACAACCACATATTTAGAAAAGATTTCTCAATTCCTTGATAAACTTGTAGACAAAAATTAAGTTCAAAGTTTTTTGGTTTGAATTATGTTTTAAATTTTATTTAGAATTTAGCTAAGAAAAGAAAAATTGTTCAAGTGCCCTTAAAGAAAGATCAATTATTTTGAATTTTCACCTTATTTGATTGATCAAGTTAAAAAGATCAAATCTTTTTTGTATTTGATTACTAAAAATATCTTTACCATTTGATAATGATGATCTTATTCTTGAAACAAATGCATCTGATGGTGTTTAGAGTGGTGTTCAAAAAAAGGTTGACTATGATAATTCAAATATCAAAACAAATGAGCCACTTTGTAGATATGCTTCTAATAATTTTACAGATACACAATAAAGATATCATATAAATGAGAAATAACTACGCACTGTAATCAAGATTTGCCAAAATTCTTATTACTTTTTATTACCAAAACAATTTTACTTAAAATAGAGAACACATAGGTAGAGGCTTTTGTTCAAAATAATCTAGTTTCTAAACCAAAATATAAAGGATAAATTTGATGGAAGACTTTGTTAGTAGAATATAATTTTGATATTGAGATTATTAAGTCTGATAAAAATGTATTTGTAGATTTCTTAAATAGAGATAGACAAGACTTTAAGTTTATGACAAAAAATATTTTAGGCATTGGAACAAATGTTTGAAAATCTCAATATGTGCCAAACACAAGCAAAAGATATGCTTCCAATTGTTAGTTTTCCTTCAACACAAGCAAAAGGAGGTCTCTAGAATATTACTTTGAATATGGAATGTTTGGAAAACTAATTTAAATACCTACAATTGTTATTATTAAAAGCTTCATGGTCTGCTTAGTAAAGCCACGATAGTTGAGGGTTTTACCTGTACTGAGAGTACATTTTCATAGATGTTTAAATCTCAGGTTCAATAGCCTAAGCATGCTATATTAAACACTACTTTTACTAATGTTTTTTTAGACTGGATATTACCTAGAATCAAACCACTTAGAGATATTGTCATAGATAAGCTAACTATCTAGCTGGTAGATACATTGTCAAATGGTCATCTCGCTGTTCAAACACTTGACCAGATAATAAGAAAATTATACTCCCTACCAAAAACATTACATGTTATATTGATTTTTTTTATTTATCCTGGAATTATTTTCTAGCAGGGTGCACATCCACAAGCTATTTAAGATTGGTATGATTTTGGAGTAATTAATATGATTTAGCTAACTAATCCTGATTTCAAGTAGATATCTTTATTACTAAGATAGATCCAAGAAGAAGTTCGTGATTTTCCTCTAAATAGCCCTATGATCACTCCTAAGGATACGTCTCTGTTGAAATTACTTTCAATAAGACTGGACTTCTATGAAGAACAAAGATATGATACTTATCACTTCATTACTTTGACTAAAGCATATTAGATATCTATAATAGTGGACACCAAATTAAGGAAGAATTTTTCTTGATTTTTTGAAGTAGATATTCATTACAAGAGAGGGATTGGAATGAAAACTCTACTTATTGGTATGGAAGCAGCTTTCAAAAAAGGCTTTCGTGCATATGGTGGAAGAAGCAACTCTTCCTCAGTCATGATTTCACTAGCAAAAAAAAAAAAAAAAAAAACCCGGCAAACAACAGGGAATTATTTAAGAAAGAAGTTAAGGATGATTGAAAGCAAATAAATAGGATCAATCCCTAATGCGTAAAGTCACTTTTGATAGCTCCATAAACATATAAGAGATATGTGTCTCAGTTGCACGAGTGGAGATAGCACTAAGGGAAAAGATAAAGATAGGGCTAAAAACTCTAGAGTCAAGATATTTCGTAACTCAGCCTAGATAAGGTTTAACCAATCAGATGTAAATAGAATCTTAAAAAGATAAAAAGATTAGATAAGTTTTTATCTTTTTTTATAATTGTATAGCTTTTAAGTCTTGACTTCAAGTCCGCCTACTCCTATCAGTAACACCTCATAGTATGTTAAAGGCATCAGTAAAAAACATAAGTACTTCTCCGTTATGTATTCCTCCACTATGAAATAAAAAACTCTCTTTTGCTTGTATATAGGCTTTGCTTAATTTATTCTATCAGATTTAGATTAGTTTATTTTTCATTTTCATTTAAGTTTTCAAACAATCATATAAAAATTTCTTTTCTGCTAGAAACTAAAGCTTTTTCAATTACTTTGAGACTTCCTTCATCTAGCATCATAAGTTGTCCTATAGGTGAGTTAAATGTTTGATTATTATAGATGGGAGAAGATCTTGGGTTTAGAATAAAACCTAAACATCCTTGAGAGGAGAAGAAGATGGCGACAAGGAAGGACGAAGGAAGGCAAAGGAAAAGAAAAGAGAAAGAGAAGGATGAACAGGGAAGAAAGAAGAAGAAAAGAATAAGAAGAAAATAGAAGAAGGGAGGAGATGAGAAAGACATGAGGTGAGAGTGTTAAGAGAGAATGAAGGAGTAGGGAGGAGGGAGGAGAAAGAAGTAGAAAAAAGGAAAAACAATTATGATGGCAAATCTGTAATTTTAAAGAATTAGATGTGTGATTTCTGACTTTGCAAATTTTAAGGCTAATTTTGAAATTTTAGGAATTCTAGAGGGTTAAATATAAAATGTTTTAATTTTAAGATACTTTAGAATTTTAGAAAAATTTTGGAAAATTTACTAAAATAGGAAAAATTGAGAGTTTTATTTATTTAGTCTAATTGAAATTTTAATAAATAAGTGCTAAAGATGAATTGGAGATCGACAAGACTAGGAAGGAGTAGAAATTCAGGGTTTTTAGAGTTTAAGTAAGAGGATTAATTATAATTATATCCTATTTTGTGAAATGTCTATGCAATGAAGTGAATATGTCCTTATATGTACACTTTATGTAACTTTGTGGTAAATGCAATTTTTTGTGAAATTAGGAAATTAGAATGCATCATATTATGTGAATTTTATTTGAATTATAAATAACTTGAATTTTTCAAATTATATATTAAAATGTGAATATGTACTTATATGAGAAATGTGTTTATGATTATGTGATAAATATTAAGATAAATTAGTGAATTGTGGAAATATATGAATATTGTTGAGAATTATTTTTTGTGAGCATAATTTCGCATGAACAAAAGAAATTATTTTTATATTGTAATGATGTTAAGTTGAACTATGGATTGCGATGAGAAAATACAATACGTGACAAATTAACAATAAATTGTGGACCATTAAGAGGTTATAAAGAGATCCTAGTTAGTGGCTTGCATATGTAGATTATATTCGATGATCTTAATATTTATCTGATCTAATTGAGATTGATTATTTAGCATATATGCCAAGGTATTCTAAGAGTTGATATATCCTTAGTAATTTATGTTGGTATTCTAAGAATGGAAATACATAGGATGCTTTTATGAGTGGGAAGTGTCATATATGATTTATTTGATGATAGTCGATATTCTAGGAGTGGATAGTATTTTGTATAGTCTATTTATCAGTAGACTATTAGATATAACTCTATTAGGTTAAGAAAGGCCCTAAAAGTTTAAGAAAGGAATTAAATGAAAATTTTAGAAATGAAAGAATGGATTAAAAATAGTAAATAGATGTAAATTATGATATAAATTTGTGATGTGATACCTATGTATATTTCTTTGTACACACATATATATATATATATATTATAAGTTGCTTGATAAGTTCACACTTTATTGAGTTGATAGCCCATTTCATACTTATTAAATGTTTTAAGAGATATTCATTAGACTTTGAGCTTTTTAGATTTTAAAATTACGTGTTGGTGGATAGTTTGACACAAGAACGCATTTTAGTTAAAATTTTGTTCTACTTTGAAAATTTGATTATTTTATAATACAACTGAGATTGATAATATATTTTGGATAGATGTTGGATTTATTGACCTTGGAAACACTTGATTTGTTAAATAAGGAGTGAATTCAAATATTTGATCTTTTTTCAAAAGCTATTGAAATGGTTGCCATAATTAAGCCAAATTCTAAATAAAATCTAAGGCATAATTTAAAACACCTAAAAAACTTTGAACTTGTTTTTTATCAATTAATTTATCTAGAAACTGATGTGATTTTTCCATAATATGGGGTTGTAACTTTATGCCGTTACCATCTATTTCCATGCCTAGAAACTCTATTATGTTATGTCCAATCTTGGCCTTCTTTTCTGATAAGACTAATCCCTGTTGAAAACAAAGATCTGCAAAAATATCTAAGTGCTTAATATGTTCTTGTATCGAAGAACTAGCAATTAATATATCATCTACATAGATATGAATAAAATTGAACTCTTTAAAGATATTATCCATTCTTCGTTGAAATATTTGAGGAGCATTTTTTAATCCAAAAGGCATAACAAGCCATTCATAATGTGCTTGTGGAGTAGAAAATGCAGTATATGCAATACTATTAGGATGCATCTTGATTTGCCAAAATCCACTTTTACAATCAAATTTTGAGAATATCTTTTTATTTCTAGTGAGATTTATCAAGGTTTCTTTATGAGAG
>JAOXYD010133678.1:0-10902 GCA_028565735.1 Pinacopodium congolense | reverse complement strand
TTGGCTTTGATGTGGAAGGAGCTTGACAAGCACCATGTCTACTTCCTCAAATTCCAAGTGTCTCCTCTTGGCATCGGTCCATTTCTTCATCTTCCTCGTGGCTTTAGCTAAGTAGGCTCGTGTCATATCCAACCTCTCATGCCACCCCTTGACAAACTTGAATGTGACAGGACTCGCCCCCTTATAACAAGCTGCAAGTGTGTGTAGAGTAGTCAGTTGTTGGCCTGTTGCGATCTCGAATGGGTTCACTCTCGTCGACTCACTCCTTTACAAGTTGTAAGAGAATTGGGCAATGTCAAGCAACTTGACTCAATCATGCTGGTTGGCACTCACATAATGCCTCAAGTAGAGCTCCAACAAGGCATTTACCCTTTCAGTCTGACTATCAGTTTATGGGTGGAAGCTTGTGGAAAAATTGAGCTCAGATCCCATGATCTTGAATAAATCCATCCAAAATCTACTGAGAAGTGCATGTCTCTATTACTCACAATGCTCTAAGCTATACCGTAATACTTGACCACATATTGACAAATAATTGTGATGTATCCTCAGTTGTAAACTTGGTTGATACGGGAATGAATACTCCATACTTGCAAAATTGATATACCACTACCATGATATTTCCACATCCCTTGAAATTTGGTAGGCAAGTGATAAAATATATGAAAATACTCTTGCAATACTTGTCCTAAATGGGCAATGGATTTAACAAACTTATAGATTGACTGTTGTCCACCTTGTCTTATTGGCAAACTAGACAAGTCTTTACATATATCTCAATTAGTAGTGAGCACCCTATCCTTTAACCAAAATCACATGTCTTCCCTTAACTTGCCAATTCATTCAAACTCTTAATTTTTTGGTCATATTCTATCCCCTCCTTTATGTGATCTACCCATGGAAAATTTATAATTGTGAAAACTGCTAACTCCACCTTCAACTGTGAACATCCATCAGGAAGTTTGCTTGTCTCAACTTGTACTCCTCACAAAGTCAAACTTCATTAAGAAACGTTGTCACCTTACTTGCTTTGGTGTGAGCTTTTTTTAGTTAAAGAAGTAGCTTGTTGTGACTTTGCTTATCTTCAGTAAGAACTTGGACCCCAATAAGTAATGTCTCAAAGTTTGTAAATAATGCATCACTATGGTCATCTCATTCTCTTGAACTGTATATTGTAACTCGGTATCATTCAACTTGTGGCTTCAAAAGGTAATTGGATGACATTCTTGAGTTAAGACACCAACAAGTATAAAATTTGAAGCATCAGTGTGTATCTTATATGATTTGGTGTAATTAGGAACGACTAACACCAATTCCTTAGTCATTGCTTACTTTAAGGGCTCGAATGCTTATTGGCATTTCTCATCCTAACTCAATAATCTATTCTTTTTCAAAAGGTCAGAGAGGGGAGATGCTATAGAAGAATACCCCTTGATGAATCTCCTATAGTAGTTTGCGTAGCCAAGGAAAGAACATAACTCAGATACCTTCCTCGATGACTCCCAATCATTGATGGCTTGCTCTTTAGACTTGTCCATTAAAAGTTTGTCTCCACCAATAATGTGTCATAAGAACATAACTTTAGATTGTGTGAAAAAGAACTTCTCCTTCTTCACGTATAACTTATTCTCCCTCAATAATTAGAAAACATGTTGTAGATGTTCAATGTGTTCTTTCAAAGTTTTGCTATAAACTACTAAGTTATCCAAATACACCATGAAAAACTTGTTTAAAAATAGGTGAAATACTCTATTTATAAGGGTACAAAATGTGACTATAACATTTGTTTATTTAAAGGGCATCCTAAGAAATTCAAATAAACCATACATTATCACAGATACGGTCTTTAGCTCATTCCCCTCTGCTATCCTTACTTGGTAGTATTCTGATCTTAGATCAAGCTTTGAAAACTATCTCGCATCTTTAAGCTGATTAAAAAAGTCAGCAATTAATATAATTGAATATTTTTTATTAACCATTTCCTTATTAGGTACTCGATAATCGATAAACAATTGAAATGACTCATCGTGTTTCTTTAAAAAGCATTGGTGTGCCATATAAAGCCTTCGATAATTAGATGTATTATGCATCTAACAGCTCTTTAGTTGCCTCCTTAATTTTTTAAACTTGGGAGGTGCCAAGTGGTATGGTATGACTGCAAGTGAGATTACACCTAACACCAATTTTATCTTGTGGTAAACCTCTAACTTTAATGGAAATATCTTTGGAAATTTAGATGGCATCATGTCCTTAAACTCTTTAAGGAATCGTATGACTCTTATCAGTCGTCCTTTGGTAAGGAAGATTCACCTTCTTCATTCAAGGCAACTAAGTATGTTGGTTATGCCTTCTTTACTCCTTTGGAAATTTGCATGGCTGAAAGAGTCCTAGGTTTAAGATTTTCTTCAAGTGCTAGTGACACCATACGCATACTCCCTTATTCTAATGCGCATTATGTTGACAAATGATATAGGAACTGCCTTGATGCTATCCATGAACTCTATGATAAACACTATAAGCTAGTTATCTATAAAACAACTGAAAGGATAATATGGCCATACCACTCACCTAACCTTACTTGGATGCCTCAGGCACTTCCGAATATAGATATTGGCTTTGAATTCGCTGCTTTTAATCATCCTTACTCCTTGGTGTATTTGATACCTAAACGCCTAGCTTCTTCCACTTGGATGAAGTTAATGAAAGCTTTAATATCTATTAAGGCCTTCACTACTTAACTATCAACTTTGGCTTTCACGAATAAACTTCCCTTCTTTTTAAACTTAGGTATCTCCACTTTCTCCTTAATAGTATTGAGGACTTGCAAGGATCCCATCCTTATCTTATCATATTGTTGTTCATCCCTTTCTTCCTCTAAAGCTGGGAGCTTAGCCTTCTTCAGCAATCCCTAGCCATGTGTGCTCCTTCACAAAAGTAACATTTAAGAGAGAATATATACTCACCTTTATCTCCCTCGATGCCTTTTCCTTTTTAAAACTTGTGTACTTGTTGCAGCCTTTTTTGCCATGATGGTTGTCTTTCCTACTCTTTCCTTTACCACCCTTGTCTTTATTAGATTTGTGTTTATCGGACCTCTTGAACTCGACAAGGGATTCATCAATTGAAATATCAATGGCTATTTCTTGGGCTTTATGGCATTAGATCTCCATCTTTACCTAATTTTAAAGTCTATCTTAAGAAGTAAAGAATACTTTCTTGTCCAGATAGTATGGGATCTCTAAGAGCACTTTAGATAACTCCTTCACATACTCTCTAATGCCTCATTTTTGTTAGAGGCGCCTTAGCTTTGCTCTTGTCCCTTTTTTGACATTTTTTAAATAGAACTTCCTCTTAAGTTCTCTTATGTCCCTATATCTTTATCTCTATCATACCATCACAATATTTTCAAAGTAGAGAGTGGCACTATCAAATTTTTTGGACGTCTTCCACAACACCTAATGTCTTCGCATTACTTGACCCCTTGAACGTCTTAGGCTTTAAAACATTCACCCTTAGAGGAGTTGCGATTGCCGACAAAATGATAATACTTACCCCTTGAGCAATTGCCTTTTTATAAAGGACTAGCTCATCCTTAGTCTTCTTTAGCTCATTGGAGATTTTTTTGAGCTCCTCTTTCATCACAGCACTTTCGGATTCAAGAACTCCCTTCAAGGCCTTCACTCGATCTAGACCCTTTGAGAGAATCACATTTAAGACACCTTATATCTCTTCACAGAACTCTTCACTTCCACCCTTGAACTCCTCGAGGCGGTTGTCCATTGCCCCGAACTTCTCTTACCCCTCAGCTACGGCAAGCTCTATCCTTGCTAGCTTAGCATTCACATTCACCAAGACTTCCCTTGACTTTAATCTTTCTCAATTGGATTGCTTCGTTGGTTTCTTAACACGATTAGTTTCACTACTTCCTGTACTAGTCATCTTTCAAGTAAAATGACAATAAGTTTAAGTTGTAAAACTTACTTGGATTCTAACTTTGATTTTAATTATCATGGGCTTGTCTTTTTCTATCAACGAACAGTACAATATTAGCAACTCTTTAATTTATGAATGTCTTCCTTAGTTAGAATTATAGTTTAACCTTCTTATAAGTACTTTTTAAAAGTTATTAAACACCTTGCAAAAGCTAACAAATATAAAAGATAGCAAGAACAACATAAAAATATGGAGAACTTAAAGAACGCTTGTATTATACAAATATGTATATATATATATATATATATATAATATGGAGTGATCATATAAATGAGATCCCTAACTTATTTATAATTTTCTATCTCCCAATAGATGGTTAGCATCGATCCAATATAATGAATTACAGTAATTCTTTAGAATGATTTATACAAATAATTCACCAATTATTCTACCAATTAAGGAATTGATTACATTATTCATAAGATTATAGAATCTTTCACCCATCTCCAAGCTCGTTAAAAGTCTTCTAAAGAATTTCAAGGTCAAATTGGTCAAAGCTAGCCTCCTTCGTGAGGCAATTCAAGCGCTGCATGACAACGCACAAGGGGTACATACACCAAACGATTAAGGTGTGTCTTCATCTACTTCCTTGTTGAACATGAATTTTATAGATTTACTTGAGATTAATTATTGTATAAATAAAGATAATACTAAAATTTACTTATTTTACTCTTTAATTCTATTTAAGCAAATATTGGAAATTTTTAGTAAGTTTATTAATTTTTAAATAAATTGTTAAAACTTTTTCTTTTCAAAAAGAGTGTTTAAACTTTTAATCGTCTTTTATAAACGTTACTACAAATCAAATAGCTTAATATTGTTGCATCTTTTTAAATGTACAAATTTTTTAGTGGGTTAGAGAAAATTTAATGTTTATAAAACTTACTAAGGAAATGTAAATAACAGAACACTTATTTTATTAATCTTATAAAAATAAAAAATTCAAATTAAATAATTAGCCTAAAGATGTCATCTAGAAGTTTCTCCTTGATGACATTGTAAGATGGAATTCTTAAAATACTCTAAAAAAAGAAAGACCAAATCCGGTTGAAGAAACAAGAAAAATTCAAACAACAACCCAACAGCTTTGATTCAATACTTGTGATTCCAACCGTCTTAAAATATATATAAGCAGACTCGCGATGGAAAATATTGAACCAAAGTGTTAACACAAAAAGACAGAAAACAATGTGTAACAATCTGCCATTGAAAATTCCAACAAAAAAAAAAAAAAAATTTGCCATGGAGGGCCAGATCCACAATTGTTTAGAGCAAAGAAACTTTAAGTACGACCAACTTTAAACATGCCAAACCATTTGACACAATAGTTGTTATAAATTACGTAATTTAATTTTTTTTCACTATACAAATTTTTTTTATGGATCATAGAAAAGTCATTATCCATAAAATTTATTTAAGAAAGTGTAGCAAATTTAACATTTATGTTATCAACCTTATTAGATTACTTTATTATTTTTATAGTGAAATACAAATTTTAAAATTAATTTTAGAATTAGTAATTAATAAATATCAAATAAATGAAATAATATCCCATAAAGAACCAGTCATGATTGAATTTTTTTATAATACATAAATTAAAGATATATTTATTATTACTTTTTATTTTTATGTTTCTATTTTTATTTTTAAAAATAAAGAAAAAAAAGAAGAAAATATATTTTTTATTTTATTTTTTTAAATTAATAAAAATACGAAATTTCTATTTTTTTTACATTTTAAAAATAAATTTTATAAACAATTGTTTTACATTGAATAATTGAAATAATCTATTAATTAATATATATTTTTAAAATGTATAAAAAATTTTAATATAAAATTTTTCAACGGCCCTAAAATTTTCGCTTGACTAGTTGGGATTAAGTACTATATTCAGAGCAAAAACTGCATCAAGCCCCGAGTCGCTGTCTGTGTTACCACATTTACAAGTGACCCTGCATCTCCAATACCAAGAGCATTCGTCAACCATATCATATTAAGTATTAACCGTGTAAACGCCTTATCAATCTACACCAAGTGAAGGGCAGGGACGAAGTGATGGAGATAGAGACGAAAAATTCCAGCAATCTCCCATGGAAGGCCAGAGTTCTCTTTTACATTACATCCATAATTTTCAGAGTCTCTCTCCGCAAAGACTTCACTGTCAATCGTCGATTCTTAAGCTTCCTGGACTTCAAAGCCTCTCCTTCGAAAGACCCTCGCAGTGGTGTCTTATCCTCCGATGTTATCATCGACAACTCTCGCAGCCTCTGGTTCCGTCTCTATATCCCCACAATATCCGCTCCTGAATCCTCGAGTTTCCCTGTTATTGTCTTTGCTCATGGAGGAGGATTCTGTCTCTTCACTGTTGACTCTCTAGGTTATGATTCTCACTGTAAGAAACTGTCTAGTGAGCTGCGTGCCATTGTTATTTCCGTCAACTACCGCCTTGCCCCAGAAAATAAATACCCATGTCAGTACGAGGACTGCTTCGATGCTCTCAAATACGTCGATGCGAATTTGCATCAGTTGTTACCTTCTGCTGATCCAAGCCGGTGTTTTCTGCTTGGAGATAGCGCAGGTGGTAATCTGATTCATCATATGGCAGTCAAAGCAAGCGAATACGAGTTCAAGAGTTTAAAGATTGCAGGGTTGATGTCAATCCAACCATTCTTTGGTGGAGAAGAGAGGACCGAATCGGAGGTTCGACTAGCTAGAGCTCCGTTGCTAACTTTGGAAAATACAGATTGGTATTGGAAGGCTTTTCTGCCTGATGGGACAGATCGGGACCATCCGGTGGTGAACGTTTTTGGTCCTAACTCGCATGACATCTCCACTGTCAAGTACCCTTCTACGCTTGTTTGCATTGGAGGGATTGATTTGTTGCAGGATTGGCAAAGAAGGTACTACGAAGGACTGAAGGAAATAGGAATAGAAGTGCAGCTGGTTGAGTATCCAAATGCAGTTCATGGATTTTGGATGATTTCAATGTTCCCTGAATGTTCCTTGTTGATGAAGGAGTTGAGGAGTTTCATTGAGAAACACTGAATTTCACAGTGACTGAAAGCTATTTTCCGTGCTTGTAATGATGCAAACGCTTAACAATTTCCTTTTTAAGGTTTTGTAATTATGGTTGCTTGGAAAGTAATTGTTGTAAACGGCACTGTTTCACTGTTTTCATCTCTCTGGTGATAAGAGGGAAATAGTCCAAGTCAGAGAGATTATGATAGACATTTGAGAAAAAAAAGGACGCATATGACGAAAATCTTTCAAAGATTAGAAGATAACATTAAAAAAAGAACAGAAAAGAAAAAAACCACCATACGTGGAAAGCTTGAATATATGAAGTGCGATGTTGATGCACGGCAGGTTAACAACCCAGGATATCTAAAGGTCAAAGGTTTCATAGTACTTTGAAAAGCCAAAAGCTCTGGCCAGATTTGGTTTATTATAGTTTTCGGTTTTCGTTTCAGAAATTAATAAAAATAATATAAAAATTAAAAAATAACATATTAATATAGTATAAAAATAAAAAATAACACAAAAATCAATATAAATAAAACAAAAATTAATATATATATAAATAAAAATAAAAAATAGAAACAAAAGATAATATCAAAGATGCTCTTTATTATTATATACAGTATTATAATTCATTTTAAAAATATTTTTTAAAACATTATTAATAGCATCATTAAATTTAACGAAATTAACTGTGTCAATGTTTAATAATTTCATTGTCAAACTAAAAATTACAGTTGAACTATCTGAATACACTAAAAATTGACATAATTTTAAAATATAAAATTGTATATATTAGTCAATACCACTATTTTAATTTTAAAGTTTCCCAAAACGTTTTGAATAAATCTTTGTTGTTATTTTTATTATTGTTTTTGTACCCTATTCAAAATATAATAAATATTTTTTTTATAACATTAGGATAAAAAGTGAAAAAAAAAAACTTAAAAAACTTTAGTGAAACGTTGAAATATAAAGTAATATTAAACATAGAATAACTAAAACAGAAGAAACAAACAAGATAGTTGAGACAGAAAATTCAGTCTTACCTAAGCTCTGGTTTGATCGTGGAAGACGGCAAATTCATGACAGAAAATTCCAATTCTTATTTGGCTGCTGTCATATTGTAATCCCTCAAATTAACAAAGGCTCAAGCACAAAAGGTCTCCTTTGTTATTTGCTCATTTGTTTAACAGTAATAGCAGAGGGCAAGTATTGACATAACGCGATGTAACTGGGAAGGCCAACATTCATTCCACGAGGGAAACAAGGAATTTTTTATTTTTATCTGTTGATACAAACAATACCTTCTCCAGAAGCTATACACATATACAACACATAACAACTGAGACTCCAACCCTAGTGAAACAACAATCAAACAATTCAGAATGGTATAATTGGTAATCAGCTTCAATTATAACATAGGGTCATGCCATCAATCTTCTTGGACCTACCAACCCATGGTAGGTGCAGTCACCTGCTCAAGCAAGTCTAAACCTTACAGAGCTAGGACCCCTCATAATACTTTGAACAAAAAGAAAAACTATAGCCATTCACTTCAAAGCCCACACATCTGTACCAACCAAACCAATAAATAGAGGAACAGGGTGTACTCTTTCTAGATAAGGACGGTTTTCCAGGTATTTTTACAGCAAAATGCACAATAACCTGAGCAACTGTGATTATGCACATCAAATCTTACAGTGGGGTTTCAGTTGGATCCTGAGTTCCTGACCCCCCTCTCCAATTATTTGCATATCCATTATGAACACAACCAATCATTAGTAAATACCTGCATCAGCATATCTTAATATTAGGATTGCCACAATGGCAGAGAAAGTGTAACTAAAGATACTGCCAAGCAATTAGTGGTATCGGTATAATTTCGAAATTTTGAATTATGTTCTATATCTGTAGTCAAGAAAACATGGAGATATAAGGTTCGACAATGTTAACCTGAAAATGAAAACCAGAACATTCACTAAAAAACTACTTCCCAGTCAATTTCAGACACCCCAATTAGGGAAAGAAAAGTATTACAGCTACTAGCTTATTCACAGGGAAAAACGTGAAGTGGGAAAACAGATAAAATATTGGAAGAAGAGCCGTCAAATCCAAAATAGAAAGGAAAGATTTTGAAAGAAAATTGTAAAGAAGACAAAATAGACTAGTAAAAAAAAAAGCACTGCACTCGATTCAAGTTGACTAGAGCCAAAAACCAGTATCAGATGGCAACAAAATAAGCATAAGCATACGAGCCAAGATCATATCTTGCACACAATAAGCAGTACTCACAGTCTCTTAGTAGGAAATAGCACCACTGTCTCTATTAAGCAAAACTAGGCTCTCTGTGTGAGCTCCTGCATAAAATTCATCCAAAATGCCCCTTATTCCAGTATCCATAGTGGCTCCACTTAAAAGGTCAAAAGAAACTAATTCCCCTTCATTTTTCCTCCCCACACCATTCTTGGCAAACAGAATATTACGATTCCCACTCATCCCTAAAACAAACTCAATATCCACCTTGTCATGAAAACTATAAACCTTAGCCCATGACTGATCCACCCCATATTCCTTCATCACCCAAATTTCAGGGCACCTAGCGGCCTTTCCTTCTATTGCTACCCATTTGTAGTGAATAATACCAACATATCCCTTAATCTCACAGATAGATAAAGCCCATTGATTGATCAAATCATTTGGGAGCTCCATAGTAGAGAAACTCTCATGAAACATATCAAACAACATGATAAAATTCCTCCCCTTTTCATAGCCCACCCAGTGGACTGCTCCATTCACAAAACACTGAGACAAGTCATACCTATGAACACACGGCTCCAAACTATCAGCAGTAATTTCCCTCCATAACCTTTCTTTCAAGGAATAAACTTCCACTTTCGGAGGCACCTCAGAATGGCCTAGTATTCTGGTATAAACCATCCTCACAACCTTATAGTCATTCCTAATAGAATCAAAACCAAAATAACACAACACCGATTTATGACCACCCACGTCCCCAAAACCGAATCTTGGCGCAGGAAGTTGAATGTAGCGTCTAATCATTGGATTCCAGAGAAAAATTTCATCGGCATAAGTGTGAGATAAACCACAAGTGACGAAATAAGAGAGACAAACCAAGCCATGGATTGAACCCAGTATGTGATAATATCCTCTTTCAGGGTGACCAAATGGGAAAGAAATGGGAAGGAAAGTTGTGAACGAGTCGGAGTGAAAGTGAAGAGAATAGAATTCAGCACACGGGGATTGAGTAGAGTATCTCACGAGCAGAGGAGGCTTTGGGTTGGGCGTTGAAAGAGTGAAAGCAAGACGAGAGGCTATGAAATCATGGGTGGTGATCAGAGCGTTCCATTGTTTGCACACGGCAGTGCATCTCACGACGGCCGGAACTGGCAACCGCAACAGGATCTGAAGGATGAGTTCTTGAGGTAAGTACTCCGACATTATTACTTCAGCTTTTGTTGTCGAACTCCAGCTACATGGGAGCCATTAGCAGGATAAGGTAGAGCTGCCGCGTTCGGATACGTTGCTTTATTTATTTTTAAATTTTTTTTGTTTATTAGAATATTATTTTTTATAATGATAATGACAGATAATCCTATCAATATCTATATTTTTATATAAATTATTTTTTAAAAAATCACGGCGAATTAGGCCATGGGTACTAAGCTTTAGCCACAAAATTATAAATATTGGCCTGTGTCGATGTCATTTGTTATTTTAATTTTTTGTTTTTAAAAGTATAAAAATTAATAAATATATAAATATTAAAAAAATAACATATTAATATAATATAAATTTTAAAAAGTAATAAAAAACTGATAATATATCATATAAACTAATACATATACACAAAAATAAAAATAAAAAATA
>JAOXYD010133647.1:0-10902 GCA_028565735.1 Pinacopodium congolense | reverse complement strand
TTATTAATATAACATTTTTATATTTTTTCAATTAAGTGACTAAGTTTTAGAAAATTTTCAATTAAGTGATTAACGTTTAAAAAAGGTAAAAATGTTTGAATGAGCCAAGTTAGGCCGGATTGTTAGATTGGACCGGTTTAAGTCGGGCTAGATCTACTAAATGGCGTCAACTTTTTTTACTCAACTGATTAACTTTTCAAACATTAATCAGTCAATTGAAATTTTTAAAAATTTGATAACTTAACTAAAAAATGTGTAAAGATTGATAACCTCAATGACTATTAATCCTTAAAAAAAAATCAATTTGTCTCCTTCTATTTTATTAAAAAAATTAAAAAATGCACATCTTTGTCTTAAAATAAAATTTTTACACGTGTACCAATTTTAGCCCGTCCAGCTATCAAAAGGTTCCTTCATCGCGATTTAACTTCAACGGCATGCCGAAAAGGCTTAGTCTTCTTGGACACAAACCTACCACCGACTTCGGTGAAGCCACTGGGCGCGTTGGCCCGGCTCGTGTGGTCCGCTAAGAGCAGTGAAAGTGAAACATCAAAATGGAAGCATATGACAGAAAAATTTGAAGGTAAATTTTAATTTTATTTTAATGTATGAAATTAAAAAATATATAATATTTAAAATTTTAAAAACTTCATACTAAATATTAGAATATTTATCAATTAAATTAAATTTTAAGATTAAATTTTAAGAAATCAAAAAAATTTTGTTAAAATTTTATTATAAATTTAATTTCAAAAACAATTTATATATCTTAAATTTTTTTAATTTTTTATAAATATTAAAATAAAAACTGGAATAAAAATTAAATAATATAATAAAGAGAAGATAAAAATTAAAATAAGCAAGGGCAGCGAAGAGCACTCGCGGGTAACGACTCATTCGATTTGGATCTCCTAAAAAGCCTATCTTTTGACCGCGTGTGGCTTGTCAGTTTGTTACAACGCACTCTCTCTCTGTCTCTCTCTCTCTCTGAAGTGAAAATTTAACTCTTACCTAAAACTTACCTCTCTCTTCCCCTTTCTTTCCCTTTCTCAAATTTCAGTCTCTGAATTTGTTTGGTCATGACCAGCCGTTAAAAGTTAAAAACCCTAATTTCTCTATAGACACTCTTTCAACCGACAGGTGTGAATTCTGAAATATGCTTGATTAATCAAATGCGTTAATCGGTTTTTCGTGTGTTGTGTTCTTGATGGGATTTTGTTATTTTTGGGTGCAGAGAAAAGAGAAGAAGAGGGAATTAAAAGGTAAGTGATTTATGTCCTTCAATCAATCTCGGTCGGACAAGAAGGAGACCACACAGCATAGAAAATCAGGACGATCCGCAAGCTTTAATCAGCCGCGGACCTCCTCAGGCACTTACGGTAAGGGCAGCGTCGGCGGCTTCGGCGGGCCTGTCCCTTCACCGTCTACTTCTGCTATTTCTTCCAATAGGAGGTACTCCATTTTAACTATTAGAGTTTGTTAGTGTTTTCTTCGTCATTAGGGTTTTCTTAAAAGTGCTAGGGTTGTTTTGCGACTAAGTGATGGATTGTTTGTTGTTTTGAGAATAGTTTTAAAAAATCTAGCAATGCTCAAGGAGGGCAGTCTAGGGTGAATTCTCCAGCAGTCAATTTTTCGGATTCGAGTAATCCTACTGCACTGCAAAATGTACAAAATGGGGCACATGTACAGCCTCAGTTACATGGTATGATGAAGATTCTGGAGTTATTCTTAGACCTGTTGGATTAGTGGAAAATGATGTCTTATATTCCTCTTTTGAAGGGTTTCATTTCAACTGTTTGCAATTCTTTGCTAATTTTGTGCTAGGAGGAGTATCTGATGCTCCAGTTGGAAGTAGTGCTACAAGCCCAGCTGAATCACCAGCCAGCCAGCGCAGCACCCAAGCTGCTCCGAAAATTCCAACTTCACAACCTACCACCCTAAGTTCTAATACTACAGGGCAGTCTGCCACTTTGAGTTTTGACAGTGCAGCCCCCAAAACACCACCAAAGGGTAAGTTTGAATTGCTGCTGATTAGATGGGGAGCTTCCAACTTGCTTGTGATACTAATCAGTGTTCTAAATCTGCTGGCGATAGCATTTACTGGTTAATAAAGTTATTCTTGCTGTACTACAGAAAAGTTAATGGTGTTTTTATTGTGTTATCATTACTGTTGTAGCCATTGGAGATGCTTCTAAGGGATTTTCCCTCCAGTTTGGCTCCTTGAGTCCTGGTTTAATGAATGGAATGCAGGTATTCTTCTCCCCTTTGATCCCATTTGCTCACCTTTCAATAATAATGCAGTGTTTTAAGTTGAAAATAAAATGGCGTAGATTCCTGCTCGCACAAGTTCAGCTCCTCCAAATTTAGATGAGCAAAAACGAGACCAGGTGTGCATGTTATTCTCTTACCATACTTATGCTATTAACTGAGGTTAATACTTTATTTGCACCGTGGGTTGGGGGACACAGGGATTCACAGGGCAGCTCCATTTTCCTTAATAGTGTATTTGCATCTTCAGAAGAGATGTTTCTCCAAAAAAAAAAAAAAAAAAAAATCTTCAGAAGAGTTGTCTTTGTGATGCACCCTTTTGCTTTCCTTGTGACAAAATTGCTAAAAATTTGCCAAGGCCCTTAGGTTCCTGATGTTTGTGTTCAGTGGTCTGAAACTTGACATCATTTTTATTGTTTAGTTGCTTATTCTTGAAAATTGTAAAGCATTCATATGTACTTTCAGGTCCGCCACGAAACATACAAATCTGCTCCCCCCTTGGCAGTTCCTGTTCCTAAGCCACAAGCTCCAAAGAAAGATGTAAATCGAGGTGACCAATCTATTATTGGAGAGACTCGTCCAGTCCCCAAGACCAAGAAAGATAACCAAATCTCTCCTGCACCACCTTTGAGCCAGAACCAAAAGCCTCCTCTTCATTCTATTCCTATGTCTTCCATGCAAATGCCATATCACCAACCACAAGTGCCTGTAAAGTTTACTGGTCCAAATCCTCAGATTCAGTCTCAAGGAATTTCAGCATCATCACTTCAAATGCCTATGCATGTCCCATTACCTATTGGAAATGCTCCCCAAATGCAGCAACCGATGTTTGTTCAAGGTCTCCAACCTCACCATATGCAGCCTCAAGGAATCATCCATCAGGGGCAGAGCTTGGGTTATACAACGCCTATGGGTCCTCAAATCCCCCCTCAGTTAAGTAATATAGGGATTGGAATCACCTCACAATACCCCCAACAACAGGGAGGGAAATTTGGGGGTCCACGTAAAACATCAGCTGTTAAGATTACAGATCCAAAGACCCATGAAGAACTGAGACTTGATAAGAGAACAGATACATATGGTGATCTGGCATCATCAGGCTTGAGGTCTCATAATAATTTACCTCCTCAATCACAGCCAATTCCATCCTTTGCACATTCTCATCCAGTCAACTATTATCCTAATTCTTACAATTCCAGTAATATTTTTTTTCCACCACCTCCAAGTTCTCTACCATTAAACAGTAATCAGATGCCATCTAATTCTCAGCCACCAAGATTTAACTATCCAGTTAGCCAGGGACCTCAAACATTTATAAATCCTTCTCTTAATTCCCTGTCAGGCAACAAATCTGGAACTCTGGCACATGGTGCCTCAGAATTAGCAAATCCGGAGCATGCTCGTGAAGTACAAAACTCGTGTTCCTCTACTTCATCAGGAGCTGTACAGGTGACAGTCAAACCAGCTGCAGGCTCCGTTGGGGAGAAGGTAGAGGTTTCATCAGCATCAGATAACTCATCTGCTCTTGAGAAGGATTTATCCCTTAAACTTTCACTTCCATCTGGAGAAGCTGCCGCATCTCACCCTCAGAGGGATCCAGGGAATATTTCAGATAGCTATTTACAACCACTGAAACCTGGCAATGAAACTTTGGTATCAAATTGTTATTGTCAACTAAACAATACTTGGGAAACATGGATGCCATGGTTTCTAATTCTCTTTATCTGCTTCACTTGTGCAGTCTGAAGATTTATTGTCGGTTATAGGCAATGCAGAAGGCAGGAATAAGGAAACTCTGGCTCAGTCAAATCCTATCAAGGATAATCAGAAGAAGACAGGCAAGAAAGTGTATAACCAGTCGCAGCAAGAGGTACAATAATTCTGTGATACCTTTTAGTTGTCATGATGATTATCACACAATTTTTTGTTGAGCCAATTAAACATGGACTTGGCAGGTACAGACTGTTGTACAATTGAAGTTAATGTCAAGCCAGTCTTCACACAATAGTTATCATGGAATCTCATCTGATAGTGGAGGCTTTGAAACTGTGGAAAGGAAAACAACTGCATCAACTGTTGAAATTTCCACTGAATCTGTCAGAGTTAGTGATTCACCTCCTGATGTTTCTGATGGTTATATTTCCAAATTAGACAGTTCAGAAGATCATACGGTGTCTGAAACATCAGGCCTTGGAGGTATTGGTGGCCCAAATACTGTTCTTAATGATAGAGTTGATTCTCTACAGGAGGAAGCAAAATATGAAGCTTCTTTAATTGAAGAGCAACGTCAGTGTGCATTTTCTGAAGGCTTCAAAGTAGATGATAAAGTTATGATTGATGGTTCAACACACATTAATTTGGGATCTGTGGATCCCATCAATCTAACTGAAGAGGAATCTGCTTCAGCTTTTGGCAATGAGGTTCCAGCCTCAGGATCTGGAGCGGATGTAATGAATGAATCTATGAGTTGCCATTTGGAGAATGATCGGCGAGTAGATAATATTGTGACATCTTTAGGTTCGATTGCGATTCATTCCAAAAAGCCTCTTGACAATCAAGCATTGACCTCCGAGGCATCTTCAGCCAAATCTGAAGTAGTGGGTGATGATGAAGTTTCAGCTAAAATATCCAGTGGATCAGACGGGCAGGATGATCCTGTCCCAGGGCCAGATGTTATTGAATCAACTTCAAGACATGATCAGGTAGGTGTGGAAAACACTGTTGGCAGTTCGGCTTCGCATGCTGTCACTGGTTCCAAGGATAAGCCTGTTGAACTGACCAGATCAAAGAGTACCACATCTAAGGTAAAGAAGAAGAGGAAAGAATTTCTCCAAAAGGCGGATGCTGCTGGGACAACTTCTGATCTGTACATGGCATATAAAGGTCCTGAGGAAAAGAAAGAAAATACAATTTCTTCAGAAGTCCCAGAGAGCACTTCAACTGACTCTGTATCTACTGATAGTGTTCAAGGGGAATCTGCAGTTAATGTAAAGGATTCTCAGAATAAAGTTGAACCAGATGATTGGGAAGATGTTGTTGATATATCCACACCTAAACTGGAAACTCCAGATGCTGCGGATTTTGCTGATGGAAAATTGATAGAGGATGAGGAAATTGACAATGCAAGTACTGCAAAGAAATATTCTAGAGATTTCCTCCTCAAATATGCGGAGCAATGTGTTGATCTTCCTGAAGGTTTTGAAATTACATCTGATATAGCAGAGGTGCTGCTCAGTGGTAGTGTTTCTCATCATATTGATCACGATTCACACCCCAGTCCTGGAAGAGCCATTGATCGGCCTAATACTGGATCTCGCACGGACCGCCGTGGGGGTGCTATGTTAGATGATGACCGATGGAATAAAATGCCTGGTCCTTATGGCATGGGGAGGGATTTGCGTATGGATATAGGTTATGGAGCTGGTGTAGGATTCCGTCCTAACCAAGGAGGCAACTTTGGTGTTCTAAGAAACCCTCGAGCTCAGACTGCTGTAACATACATGGGAGGAATTTTAACTGGGCCAATGCAATCCATGGGTCCTCAGGGACCGATGCAAAGAGGTCCGGATGCTGACAGGTGGCAACGTGGTGGTAATGCTCAGCATAAGGGTTTGATTCCCTCTCCTCATACTCCATCACAAATGATGCACAAAGCTGAGAAAAAGTATGAAGTGGGTAAAGTAACTGATGAAGAAGAAGCCAAGCAAAGACAGTTGAAAGGCATCTTAAACAAGCTAACCCCTCAGAACTTTGAAAAACTTTTTGAGCAAGTAAAGGCTGTAAATATTGATAATGCACATACACTTTGTGGTGTCATTGCGCAGATCTTTGACAAAGCTTTGATGGAGCCTACTTTCTGTGAAATGTATGCTGATTTCTGCCAGTGTCTCTCTGGGGAGTTACCCGACTTTAGTGAAGACAATGAGAAGATAACTTTCAAGAGGTTACTTCTAAATAAGTGTCAGGAGGAGTTTGAGCGAGGGGAGAGAGAACAACAAGAAGCTGATAAAGCTGATGAAGAAGGTGAAGTCAAACAGACTGCAGAAGAAAGAGAAGAAAAGAGAGTGAAGGCACGAAGGCGGATGCTTGGTAATATAAGATTAATAGGTGAGTTATATAAGAAGAAAATGGTAATCAACTATTGGATATCTAGGATCAAACACAATTAAATCAATAGGGTAAAAGGAAGATAAATAAGGATAGAACAACCCTTAAGTTTCCACTATTGAGTATCTTTTGTGTTTTGCATTCTTCTGTGATTACATTCATTCAAGATTAGTTAGTTTAATTTAATTTTTAGTTTCTATACTTTTTGTTTACCTTAAAAAAAGTACAATTCAGATTATTAGTTATCTAGAATCAATCCTTATGGGATTAATATCAGTTATAATATAAGTTACGACCTACATACTTACAGTGTAGCTAAAACTAGCAATTAAATTTTTGACCTCATTTCCAGGGATTGTTATTTTAACATCTTGTTTTATTTGGATTCTTTTGATTTAATGATTTTTGATATTTTTTTTATGTGACTTGAGGTGTATGAATAAAAGAGTGGCTAGGAGTTTAACAAGTTGGAAGACGTTAAAATTTTAGACACTACAAAGTAAGAAAGAGAACTTAGGAAGTTAAAGCACCAAGAAACTACTAGAAGAATAATGGCTAAAGAAAGGAATCAAAGCGAGCACGAGAAAACTCTTATGGAATTTATGACGTCTGGATTCAATGCCAATCAATAAGGTATCATAAGACCCTTAGTCTAGACAAACAATTTTGATATCAAATCGGTGTTATTAGACATATTGCAATTGAATGTCCAATTCTATGGTTTGGGTAATAAAGATCCGAATGTTCACTTGGCCAACATTTTGGAAATCTATGAAACCTTTTGATATAATGGCTTATTACAAGACGCCGCAAAGATGAGGTTATTCCATTTTACTCTCAAGGACTAAGCTAAGGCTTGGTTAAATTCTCAATGCAAAGAATATTACGACATGGTAGCAGCTAGTATAAGCCTTTCTATTCAAGTACTTTCCACTGACGAAGACCACCAGAATCATTAAAGAGATAAAAAATTTTCAACAGAGATAATGTGAGTCTTTATATGAAGCATGCGAGAGGTTCAAGGAGCTGTAAAGGAGTTGCCTCCACCACAATCTACCAAGGGAATTTCTACTGCAAACATTTTATAATGGAGTGTCTAAATAGACGCGAGGTACTATAGATGCAACGCTCGAGGGATCTCTGATGTGGAAGACAGTAGATACAGGTCATAACCTATTAGAAGAGATGGCAAATAATAGTTGCTTGTGGAGTACAGAAAGGAGTAGGCAACCATCTCTTAAGGAGCAGAAGAATGTTATTGCCATGGATTTGGTGAATGCCTTACAAGCTTAGATGTCAGTATTGGCCAAACAATTGAATAGCGTGCAGGCTACTTTATCTCAATCATTGAAAGTAGTATCACATGAGTGTGAATTGTGTGGTTAAGAGATTCATGTAGAATACTTCTTAATGACTAGTAGTGAGATAGAATAGGTGAACTACATAGGAGCATTGCAAAGGATATTAGGTAATAACCCTTATTATAGTACTTATAATCCGAGGTTGAAGAACCACTCGAAATTTTCTTAGACTAACAATGTAGGGAGCAATATGAGAGCATAAGGGTCACAAAGCTTTCAAAAAGATAGGGTTGGAGCACTAGAATCAAAGAGGGACAAGCTTATAAATGTGCTCAGCTTAAAGTTTAATAGCCAAGAAGAGAGTCAGAAGAGGATGTAAGCGAAATTCGATAAAAATGTAAAGAATTCTGCCTCTTCCATTCATAATTTGGAGGTTTAAGTTGGGCAACTAGCGAATGCATTATCTACGAGAAGGGTGGGAAGTCTTTCTACCAATATAGAGTCCAATCTAAGGGAGCAACTAAAGGCTATGAAAGGTATATCAAGAAAAGAACTAGGGGAGCCATTAGAGATGGCCAAAAGATGTAAGGAGGAGAAGTCTTATGTGACACCACCACTGTACAAGCCCAAGATTCCTTTTCCACAGAGGCTTAAGAAAAATCAAAAGGCCACATAATATGCCAAATTTTAAGATAATTTGAAAAAAGTTGTAGACTAACTTTTCATTTGTAGAAGCACTAAAGAACATGCCCAAGTACTCTAAAATTTTCAAGAATATATTATCAAACAAGCGAACTTGGGAAGACACTCAAACGGTAGCTTTATTAGAGAGCTACAGCTTTATCATCACTAGCCATATGCCATCCAAGTTATAAGATCAAGGGAATTTCACTATACCTTGTGTTGTTGGTAACTTGAACATTTTTAAATGCCTATGTGATTTAGAAGCAAGTATTAATCTTATGCCATTGTCAATTTCTAGGAACTTAGAGTTGGGAGACATAAAGCCAACATCCATACTTATATAGTTGGCAGATCAATCAATCAAGAAGCAGGTTGGTGTGGTGGAAGATGTGCTTATTAAGGTGGATAATTTATTTATTCCAGTAGATTTTATGTTGCATGATTTTGAGGAAGATAGGAATTATCCATTAATTTTGGGAAGATCATTTATAAACACTAGAAGAGTACTAATTGATGTACATGAAGGGAAGATAGTGCTTAGGATTAGGGATGATCAAGTGGAATTTAGCATGAGCAAGTCCTTGAAAAATTTGATAAAAGGAAGGGATTACAGGAAAATAGATGTGCATGAAAAGCGTGTGAAAGCGAAAGAAGTGAATCTTGTTGAAGAAGTAAAGATTAAAGCCATTGAAGAAGTTGAGAAGGAAGAGGAGTTAGGTGCAAAACCAAATCAAGAATTTTTAGTACGAATGAAGGCTATTATTCTAATCTCTTTAGTGAAACCACCTATAATCATAGTGAACTCCTTACTTCCATTTTTTTAACATGCATTCTGAGGTGAGAAAAAACCACTACCTATTATCTTTCTTACAAAAATGACTTTGCAAAAAGCAAAACGGGTAGTGAAGGTAAGAAAGAAGAAGCTCAGAGCAAGGGTGAAGTTGATACCAAATAAACTCAAGCCTCAGTGAGGCGGACCATTTCAAGTTACACAGATTACAAGAATGAGGCTCTTGAATTAGAAAGCTTTGAAAGAAAAATATTCAAGATGAACGGGAATTATGGCAAGCTATACCTTGGAGAATTTCCACTAAAAGAAAGGGATGTATTCTCTTTCTCTTATCTTATTTCTTAAAGTTAAAACTGTGTATGATTAAGCTAAGGACCCTGAATTAGTATGTTTTATATTCATAGATAGTTTAATTTTTAATTTATGTGTTTAGTTAAGGTCTTGAATATATATTTATTAAAAAATTTTAATAAAAATTCAAAAAATATTATTATTATTTTTACAAAAAGTTTGTATTTAAAAAATTAAAAAATTGCAATAAAATTTTTAATGAAGAAATTAAATTGAAAAAAATGATAAAAATTAATATTTGTAGTATAAAAATGCTTGCTACATTGACCAATTACAACGATAAGTTATAGCGAGCAACTCGTTGTCGGTCGCTGTAGCAACAACAAGCTCATTATCACACCAATGGCCTAGTCACTTCAAGTTTATTATTATTTTAAAAAAATTTTAGAACTTAAATTCATGTTTTCTTTTCTTTTTTCTTAATTCTCTTTGATATTAGTTTTCCTTTTCTTTTATTTTTTTCTTGTATTTTTTTCTTTTTATTTTAATAATAATAATAATTTTACTTCTTTTTATTTTAATTTTACTTTGTATTACTACTTTTTTCTTGTATTTTTTATTTTTATTTTTATTTTATTTTCATTTTATTATTATTATTTTCCATTATTATTTCCTTTTTATTTTTATTTTTATCATTTTTATTATCTCTATTTATTTTATTCATTTTTTCCGGTATTATGCTCTTAATTATAATTTTGTTGAGTTTATCTGATGGTTATTGCGCTTTCTTTTGATCTTCAAATTATATTTAATTGTTGTCTTTTATAACTTCTAGCGGCTAATAATTCAAATATGAGCTTGGGTTTATATCTTGTGATTGTAGGCTTGGTGGATGGAACCAATGCGTATCCCCTTTCTCCGAAATCTTCAAGTTATATGGATTGGAATAAATTCTTTTAAGCCATGCATATATATGGACTTCAATTTTGAAGGGAGTTTTGATCTCTTTCCCTCTTCTACACTTCACGTATATTATTGTTTTGATCCTCTAAATTGAGGACAATTTGAGTTTAAGTGTTGGGCGGGGCGAGGGGAGGGGTGATCAACTGTAGCATATTTGTTCATTTATTTACATACTTGAATTGTTATGAGTCCAATAGGAATGAGTTAAATAGGAATTTATTTACACACTCACAATCATGACAGTGGGTCAGTTGCAGGATGCTGGTAGAACGCGGGATTTTAAGCCCTTGACCCTCCTTTTGACCTATTTAAGGGCTCAAAACCCTAGGAGCATGAGAGTGTGTGCAGCCACCACCCAAAAGAAGCAAAGTTAAGGACTTTGGAGGCTCCCAAAAGAAGAAAAGAGAGAGAGTCTCTTGGGAAAGCAACAAGACAACATTGAAGTTTCCAGCTTTCTTGGAGTAAAGAGAAGACATTCAAGGCTTTAGTCAGAATATT
>JAOXYD010133636.1:0-10902 GCA_028565735.1 Pinacopodium congolense | reverse complement strand
ACACACTAATGCACACATATGATCAAATACTCAACCAAAAATTTGAAACTTAGTGTAATATGATTCCTAAGAACATTAAAAAAATAGAAAACAATAATATCCAATACAAAGAAACAAGTTAAGCAGATTGAAATCGGATTCAAACTTGAAACAGTGAAAACAGATGCTATCTTGAAGTGTACAGAGTTTCTAGCTCAATGATAACCTAAAAAGGTCTAATAAATTCGAAAATAAGTTCAATCACAATCTAGAAACCTTAAGCAAGCTAAAAATTTAAACTACTCGATTTTAGAAACACGTTTGAGTACTTGAAATTGAATTTTAAGCTTGAATAGTCTCAATAGAGACAGTTTTGAAATAGGGACAAATCCTAACTCTAATCTGTTGAAACAATGCTTCTAAAATATAACAGATGAATCAAATAAGTTCTTAAACACTTAAGCAAGATATCAAACATAATTACACACACTTAGAAACAGAAATTCATATAAACAGATTGAATAGTAATAAGTGCAATGAAGAAATGTACACTTTGAAGCTTTTGACGAATTTAGATGATCCAATCTGTTTTTGGAGTGTCTAGAGGATTGCAATTCGTTTGTAAGGAGTATTTATAGTGTTGGGAGGCCAAAGTAAGGTTTAGAAATGGTTTTGAGTCGTTAAGAAAGAGATAAAAAGCATAAGACCCAAAAGGGGAAAACTAGCCGTTGGGTTCTGACTAAACAACAGCACCCTCTGCGGGATACAACGGCGTCGTTTAGCTTAAGAACAGCCCGCCGTTTATGCCTTCTGGAGACAGGGTACAACGGCACCCAGGCATGGTGCCGTTGTGGATGAACAGTCCGCCGTTGATGTTTATAATACACAGACTGTTATGTACAATCGACTCCAAACAATTCTAAACAAGTTCCTAATGATAATTAAGACCTCAAACACCTTTGGAATCATGTATTGAAGCTATATGAATGATCAAATAACTTAAAACAATTCAAACACAAAATTTGGCCTATGAATTGAGATGATATGCACTTTTGAAACTTTAAATGCAATGCATGATCAACCTTAAGCCCTTAGGTCAATTGAGCAGTAAGTAAAACTTACAAGCATATTTAAAATAACCTATCTAAGGTCTTGAAGCTTCCAAAATGAATTGAATTTCCAATATCTTCAATTTTGACCTTCAAACTCCAAGCTATCCATAATGAATTCTTCTTGAAACATACATAACTTTAAGATTAACATCATAAACTCAAACCATTAGTGATTATGCATGTTTTGTTATCATCAAAACAAAGATTGGATCCTCCCTTGGTTCAACACATATTTCAAAATCGTAGTCAAGATAATTTATTATAAAAAATCAATCAATATTTATATTAACTACATTAAAAAAATCAATGCACATTAATTAGTTTTTTTAATGGTTAATTTTCAATTAAAAATACTTAAAAATGAAATATTAGATAATTCACCATCAAATTCATAATAACTCAAGTTTAATGAAGAATTATGCTCCTGCTCCCTTTCCTACACTTTTATTGAACATTGTCTCTATTTTCCAAAAATAAAATTAAAAAAAGAGTGGAAGGACGATGAAAAATATTATAATATCATTAATCTAACACATTCAAATATCATTAGTGAAAAGACAAGTTTTAATATTTATTGAAGAAAAAAATGTATAGAAAATATCCTTAACCACTGGATCATACATCCCTAGGAAGACAATTCTCCTAGATCAGGTCATTAAGCTAACACATTCAAATATCATTAATGCAAAGACAAATTCTAATATATATTTAAGAAAAATACAAATGTATAGAAAATATCCTTAACTACTAGATCATACATCCATGGGAAGATAATTCTCCTAGATTCCGTTAATCTATTGAAGCTAGTTGTCTAACTTGCTATTGATCTATACAAGTAGACTTGGGATGGCACCAATGGACATCTTGGATAATGTGGAAGAAAACGAACCAACTCCCTACTGTGGATATGATTGCAATAATTCCTAGTTGGGATTGCTCCATATCAAAGTCAATACATTCATTACTTTAAGAGCTGTATGATTTTTTAATCCTTCATTGTCACTCAACGGATGGAAATGTAAATTATTTCAATAGCCTCGAATCCTTCTATAGTTCTAAAAGTCAAAAGTTTAATAAGAGATGATTGAAGCACTACGAGGATGAGTCATGAACTATCCTTAAAAATAAATTGTTGATGAATATCTTAATAATCAAGAATAAATAACAATATTTCTTACTCTACATTATTTGAACGAGATTTCTTGTATGTAGAATGATAAATCATGCTAGTGGTATGCCTAGAAGATACCTAAGCAATGCAACATCTAGTAGAAGATATAGGTAACCAAAAATTGTACCTTATTGAGTCCTATAGATCTTATTAGGACATTGGAACTAAGGATAATGAATATAATATGATATAAAGAAGTGTTTTAATCTTCCTATGATAATTATGTTAGTTCAAATTTAAGATCAAACTAAAAGTTAGTATAACTTAACAACAATTAATATAATAGATTATTTTAAGTCTAGATGCCATTCGCACTAGGATCTTCTATAATTGTTAGGTCACTCGATATATGATTATCTGAAAAGCATAATTTAAAATCATAAATACAATTAAAGTACTAAATTAACTAAAATAACTAACTAGTTTCATAAGTAGAATTAAAATACATTAATTCACAAGTCTAGCTTATGGTTCGATTTTTTTAAACATATGAGTAGATGCAGAGTATCTTCTCTAACTTAAGACAAAGTTATGATTAAATCAATGCATTTTCTCTATTCGTCTAATTCTATTATTTGGTCATCTAATGAATTTAGGTTAATGGGCATGAAGATTAGGAAGTTTAATCATAAAATTCTCTTTTAAATCTAATACCTTAATTATTAATCAAAGTTTGATAATTCATTAACTTAAATTATATGGTTTGTTGATTTTTCTAAAAATTAAGCTATATTCCCTAGATTGCTAATTACATATGAATTTAATTTAGATGGTTTTTCCATAATTCATAAATAAACACTAAAATAATCAAATATTTTTTTAAAATTAAACGTTTAGAATCTCGTTAATTCGTCTATTTATTTTGAATTAGCTATTAACAAATTTAGCCGCACATGGGTTTAGTCAAACACATGGATTTAATCATAATGCACATAATTATTAATTAAAAAACAGTTGAAATATTCACTTCACTAACAATATATGACCATTCTAGGTCTCGAATTCATTACGAGGAGAATAAATTAATTTTCCCTAAAAATAGCTATTAGTTCATGCTTCTAAGGATTATAATAGCCTGTGAAATTGAGGAACAACGTCATTGGTATAATCCAACATTAATACGCTACGTTAGAAATTGGACATCAATGTGGTTTGAATGATCCATAACAACGCTATTATAGATAATCATTTATTTAATGATTTTAAATTTAACGATGATGAAGATTCCTTTGGAGATCAGTGACACCCTTCTCGAACAATGTTGGTTCTCTATCTTCGTTTCGGACTTCAATGATGGTTCATGTGGATATCAATAGTTTCATGAAAAACCCATGTTAATCTTTTGGAAAATCAGCCATTTATGCTCTTTTTCTTATCAAACTCCTTAGTCAAGTGTGAAGCTACATTTTATCTTAAAAAAATTCATAAATAGGAGAAATTCAAATCATGATAGGCTTAAAAATAAATAAATTCACGTGCTAAAAATTTATATAATTCAGCCTTTTTAATTCCACCAATGTTTTTAAATATTGTTGCTTGTCCTCTAACATCATATCAAGATACTCATTCAAAAATTTATAATGGTTGTTCCAAAAGTTAGCCAAGCACTTGAATTTAAATTAGTACAGCTAACATAACGAGTTTATTATAACCTATTCTTGATGGAGCTAGTTTTATCAACTTGAACTCCTTTGTGCCTTCTTTATTTTACAATTAATCAAAGTATGTTGCCCCAGATGCTTGATTTGCTTACTTTGGTTAATACACGTGGCTAAATATTTTTTAGCTAAGGATTGGTGTGTAAATGAATTAAGTAAGATTTTGTTGATGATTTTTCTTTATTAAAAGGTTGAACAATCTATTTTTAAGTTAGACATAAAAGATTAATAGATGATCTTAAAACTTGAGAAATCAACTTAGATTGTTTAAACAAGCAATAAATAATATAAATCAATCATTACATGATCATGTGAGGCAGGTTATGTCACTTAAGGAGGGAGTGAGTTAGGTTTTAAAAACTAATCATCTAAATAATGAAATTTAGATTAAAAAATGCATAGGATTATAACACAAAACAATTTATCAAATCAATCAATCAACACAATAAAATAAAGATGTAAAGATAAAGATACGTGATAGAGAGGTATACTGGATTTATACTAGTTCGGAGCTATCCACTTACCCATACATCTAGTTCCCAACACTACTATTGAAATAATTATACTAAATTAACAACAAGTATAGCATTCAATCTAACAATCCTTTTTAAGGCTCAAGTATAATCTTTCACTTAATTCTTTTTTAAAGGCTAAAGAATAAACTATCAATCCTTATAAGAATAAAACAACATAAAATATGCTTCACTTAACTTTACTTTTGTGTAAATAAGAAGTC
Source organism: Pinacopodium congolense (assembly GCA_028565735.1). NCBI lineage: Eukaryota > Viridiplantae > Streptophyta > Magnoliopsida > Malpighiales > Erythroxylaceae > Pinacopodium > Pinacopodium congolense. The sequence goes on along the minus strand of JAOXYD010133636.1, from coordinate 6,246 downwards.
AATAATAATGAATGCACAAAAAAAATTGATCAAGAATCTTACACAAAAATCACACAAGTTAAACAAACATTTGAAAAACTTTCGAATATGCTTGATCAATATTAGGAAAATTTGTAAAAAATTAACTCAGTAAGAACCTCACAAAATCCTCACATAACTTACATAGAATTCCTTTACGTATCTCTTCTCTTATTATTGCTAAAGAAAGAAACATATTTTTATCCAACATATGTAATGATGTTGTCCAATGGGTATAACAAAGTTATAGAGGATTAAAATTATGACCGTTGTATAACCTGTCTAACCCAAATTATTATCTTCATTTACATAACATTCAATTGACCTATAGGTAACGTTCAGTTGATCGATCTACTAGAAGCTGATATTCGATCGATTGTTCTTCCATTCAGTCTATCTATAAAAAAAGACTGATGTTCAGTCTACTATTCTTTACTATTTGATCGACCAATCTAAATAGATTAATAAAAGCAAATACTTTGGCCCAAATTCATTATACCCTCAACACCTAATGCAAATTGATCAAGCACAAACTAAGTTAGATCTTTTAAAATATTTCATACCAATTTTTTAGCTTAATGCAATCTCAATCAATTAACTCAATCAACAAGAGGATATATATAATCACGTTAAACGCATAAACCTCTTGATTACGCAGCTATATGTATATTATAAGATATGTATGTAGGATTGCGCCTCCTATATATCCAAAATAGAATTCAATAAAAATTATATAAAGAAATATAACTATAGACTATATCAAACTAATTTGACTCTTGAAGGCTTTGAGTCTTCACATGATATCTTCATCATCTCCAATTACTTATAAGGCTCTTAAAGCTTCTACTTCTTCCAAATGCCTATCTTTTCAAACATACTCAACAAAACATATCATTAGTAATACAAGTTGTTTTTTCATCATTAAAATAAGGTGAAACCTCTCTTAGTTCAACAATTTCCCCTTTTGGTGGTTAAAAAAAAAAGTGATATATTAGGTAAAATGACATTAAAAACATAATTTGAAAGTCATATGTAAATTACATTTTTGATAAACTCCTTTAAACTTATGCATGAAAATCAATACTACCTCTTAATTTTTGCATTTAGCAAAGGTCACGTAAACATATTATCAAATAATCTTCTCACAATTTTTGGAATCATCAGAAAGGTGCATATTAAGGTTAAATAATATACAATCAAATGAGAAACATTAGGTTAAATAAAAAATCAAAAGGAGAGAAACCAATTGTTAGGTAAACAAATAATCGTATACAGAGATATAACGTAAAAGCCTTCATATGAAGAAGTCAACGACATAAATGAGCAAAAGAAAACATCATACAGTAGGAGAGTCAACAAGGATAAATACCTCAAAAGTCGACTAAAATAGTACACAACACTACGGTAGAACTAATGGATGTTGAGGAGGAAGTCGAGAGAGAATCTAAAAAAGTAGAGCATTCTAATCAACCATCTGGCTTGTCAACTGATCAGCCTTATGATGAAATCAAGCTAGCCTTAGACTCAATATCAAGAGATAGAGGAGGTCGTCTAACACCTCAACGTGTGTAGGGGCTAGCATAGAGAGACCCTCATCATTATCTACATGCAAGGGAGCAGTATGACTTTAGATCAACTCAGTATCTCCAAGAAGAGTGTAATCGCCACCCTAAATAGTAAGATTAACATGACCATCAAATTGAGGAACAGGAGTGGCAGAACACTGTTGCTGTTGTTCATCATAAAGTATGGAGGTTGCTAAATGTCATTGGAACTGATGACCTCAACTTATGTGACCATCCATGAATCAAAAACCCCTACATTTTAAGGAGTCTTGATCAAAGAGGGAGTAGATCTCAATATCATCTTTTATCGGAGGGATATGGAAATGTTGGAAGATGAGACCAAGTATAAAAGAATCAGGAACTTGTTGGCCCTTTTTCTTAGACCAGACAAAATGGATCATGTTATCGAAAAACAAATCACCCAAATGGATTTTGTCACTAAGGACAGTGGTGGAAAGAAACCAAAGATCATCATACTTTAGTTCATTGTAATGACCACTAGAAGAAAGGAAGTTTTATATGATGAAAAAGTGGTGGAAGCTAAGGATAGAACCTAAGTTTCTTAAATCTCTTGGTTTTTCTATAATTCCTTCCTCACATTCTAACGTGATAATGGTTTTAACTCTCTTGTATAAGGTGCAAGGGGCATCACTAAACTTACACATGTTGTTGTAATGAGAGAAGATAGGGGGAATGGTCACCTCGAAGGTAGTATTAATTATCTAGTAAGGCAGAAAGATAAAATTTCTACTTTATACAAGATGATATAATCATCAATTTATTTAACCTCTACCTGGTTGTAGTAGAAAAGCTGAACAACAATGGGAAAAATCTTAGAAAAAAGAATGAGGAAAGGGTCCCACCCTTTATTAATGAAAATTTGAGAAAGCCCATGTTCTATAAACATATCTATTTAGGTAAGAGCAATGAAACGATTATCTAAAGGCATTTTAGAGGAATAATCTTGAAACTAGTCAGAATCAACATCTAGGTAATTATCATGTTTATAGGTTTAAGATCTCCTACTGCTAAAGGTGTGACCACCTCGAGTCCTAATCATAGTGGGAGTTTAAACAAGCTAAGAAGGCAATAACTCAATATGAAAGAGATCCAAAGATAGTAGTAAACCCCTAAAGATGGGCTCTAGGAAAGGATAAAGTGCTTCGATTATAACTCTGTTTCTTGGAAATAACACAACTTGCTGGAATGTAAGAACAAACATGACCGAATGCTCAAAATTTCTAAGGACTATCATGTTTCTATATGCATGATATGGAATTTTGGCAAAAATAGTATATGTATCAGTTAATCAAAATTCAAGGCAAATGGTAAACCTTGACAAAACTTATCGATCATTTACTAAAACATTAGTCCAAAATTTCTACATACCCTAACCAAGTTAGAAAAAGTTTTCCAAAAAAATGGGGCAAATCCCTTTTATTTGAAATAGATTTGGTTGAAGGAACAACAAACTAATTGAACAACTAAGTGAAACTAATTAATTTTAATTTCATAAAAGCATATTTAGAGATAGGGAAAATATATTTTAAAAGATAACATTTGAAAAAGAAATGATAAAACTTTAATTAAGTTTTAAAAAATTATGATTTCAAAATATCAATTATTTTCACTACAAAATTTGAATAAACCCTAGATATCATAAGTTAAATTGGGTAAAATAGAAATTGAGGAGAATTGTGTAAAATTGATTGAACAATTACCTTATATTAATTTTTAATTGAATTTATAACAGTTCAATTCCATTAAGAATTAATTAATTTAGTCAGAAAATCAAATAAACTTAAAAGTCAAAAAAGTATAAATAAATGCAATTGAGTGAATAAAAACCTTATTTGAGCTTCCAATTAAATTTACAATGAATCAATTTTACCAAAATTCACAAAATTAGACAATAAATTAGAATAAAATCAATGAATTGAATATGAAATTGGGGAAAATATAAATTAAGCATATGCGGATGTAATTAGATGTCCTAAACACTTAATTATTCTTCCAATTTCAAGAAAACACAAATAAATTATCCTAATTTCTTGATTTTATGAAAAAATCTCAAATCTGAGACCTTAAAATACTAAAATTCCAAAACTCAAGCAATCTTAGTGCAATTGAAGTAAGTTGATTAAGGGAAAAGGATGAGAAGGTTACCAGAAGCACAAAGGTAGCCTTAGAGATGCCTGAAGCTTATAGGAGATGAAGTAGGTGATAGGTGATAAAGATAGTGAGGAAGATGAGAAAAGACACGGAAGAGGGACCTTTAGTAAGGAAGAGACCTTGTGAAGCCTTAAAAGTTCATTTAGGAGGCTAAAAAACACAATAAGGCGATGGTGAAGTTTCAGGGAGTGACAATGATGATGGAAGGGCAAGAGGAAGAGAGAGACACATAAATGAAACAAAAAAGGGAGCGCAACCTTGAAAATGAATTAATTTAGACATTGGTCAACAGAAAGTTCCTATTAGTTAAACACCATTGGTCAACCACTATTGGTTGAACGAGAATTATATACGCAGAACCTTTCAATAACAAAAAATGCGATTCCCAACATAGAAAAAATTTTCATTCATCCAAAATTTTCAAGAAACACAAGTTTTCAAGACAATTTCAACCATTTTCATGTATGTAGTAGATGCGTACCTTCAAAAAAATTGTTTGCCATTCCTTAATAATTTATCATTCTGTTGGTTTAATAATGGTGGTTTATTTCTTTTCGTTCTTAAAGCTACCTATAAAAAGGAAGTTTAACAAAATTTTGGTACCAAGATCATCTTGGGTCCAAGAGTGTTAGTTATGTATCTTTCACAACCATTTGATAAAACATCTACATTCCTTAATTGATCATAACAAAAATATTTAAAGTGTCCATATCTTTCACAATATGAACAAAATAACGGCGTCGATGTTCTATATGCATTTTTGTACCTATAATCATGTTAGAAACTTTGTTGAAAATGTTGTGTTGGTTGGATAAAAGTTCTTTGATGATGCACATGACTTCTAGATTTTTTAGAGTACTTGTATGCATGATGCTTTATTTGAGTCATACTCCATGATGCATCTTGAATAAACTTAGGACTATCATTTTCTAAATTGTTTCCCTTTACAAACATAGTTTTACTAAATGATGCTTCATTGTCTCCTAAACCTTGCTTGTCATTTCCTATATTTTGAACGCTTAGCATGGTTTCTAATTTTTCTTTTCCTTTTGTAAATTTCAGCAGTAATTACTTACAAGATTCAACTTCTTTTTTTAAAGAAATATTTTCATTTACCAATTTATCGCTATCTTTTCTAATTAAATTTGGATCTTTTCTAAGTCTTTCATTTTCCTATTTATATTCCTTAATTATTTTTGGGGGTTGTTCATTTTTTGTCATGCAATATTTTCTTTTTCTCAAGTAAGTCCTATAAATTCTAAAATTTCTTTATATGTGTATTCTATTTCACATGCTTCATTGGGGTAATGGATACTCACCTAATTATGAGCCACGAAAAACATCTTTGTTATCTCTTCTTTTTTACGATTCACTTGACTCACTTCATATTGTTTTTAAAGATCTTTTGCTTGTAATTCTTCTTTTCTTTCCTTCCCTTCTTTTCTTCCTTTTAATCTTCTTGAGCATGTAGGAAATGCAATCTTAAATGCACTTTTTCAACATATTCAAAATAGCTTATGTCGGATCATTTTTTCTTAGAGGAATACGTACCTTGTTTCTATAAATTTGAGACTTTCTTTGTTTAAGTTTCCTTAAACCTCTTGTAATGAGTGCAACAGATTCTTCTTCACCACTTCCATAAGGTGAATCTTCATTCTCACTATCTTCCTTTCTCGTAGCCTGAATACTGTGCTTTTATTTTTGAGACTAGCTTCTTCTTGCGTATCTTTTAGTACCATCTCATGTGTGAGTAATGATTTGATAAGTTTAGCCATGGTTAGAGTACTTAGATCCTTCACTTATTAAATTGTGGTAACTTTTGATTCCCATCATTTTAGTAATAATCTTATAATTTTCCTAACAAACTTAGAGTTGGAATAGGTCTTACCTAGAACATTTATACCTCTCATAATATTATTAAAATAGGCATATATAGTAGAAATATTTCATCATGCGACATTTGAAACAATTCAAATTGATGAGTGAGCATATTAATTTTAGTTTCCTTAACTTGATTTGTATCTTTATGAGTTATCTCTATTGTGTGCCAAATATAATATGTAATGTCATATATAAAAATTCTATTAAATTATTCAATACTAAGAGTGCAAAATAAATAAGCACAACTTTAGTTTTTAATGATGCGAATTTCTTTCTCCATAATCACAATTTCGTTTGCTATAAACTTGGATGGTAAGATTGCATTTTCCCAAACAATAAACCACATATCTATACTTTCCCTTCATATATATTGTCTCATCTTAGTCTTCCATTAAAAATAATTGGTTCTATTAAAATAAGGGGTTCTATGAGTATTTAAACCTTCAAGACTAGATGTAGGAGCAAGCTTGTGCATTATGTTTTCCATAAAATCTTTACTCACTAATTTTTTGTGTTGAACCAAGGGAGGTTCCAATCTTGGTTTTGATGATAACAAAACATGCTTAATCACTAATGATTTATGTTTATGATGTTAATCTTAAAGTTAGGT
>JAOXYD010133625.1:0-24633 GCA_028565735.1 Pinacopodium congolense | reverse complement strand
GACAATTTGAAATGTTATATGATTAATTTTGACTATTAATGACTAAATGCCTTTAACTCATTTCATAATTTGGATAGCAGATACCTGATGAATAGAATGATATTCCATATATACAATGCAACTTAGTGCGTAATTTTGTAACTTCTTTTAAAACACTTTTATCATTAGAATAAATAAATAACTTACTTAATTAAATAAGTGAGCAGAATTCACTCCACTGATTTCTAATCTTATATATATATGGACAATTAAGAAAAAGAAAGAAGAAAGAAGAAAAGAAAAAAAACAATATATATATGTATAAGGTTGAAGTTATGAGTGGTACTAATTGCTAGTTAATTCGATGTAACCCAATTAAGTAACTAGGGATTGATCACAACAAAATGTTCACCTTCACATGAAAAGATTGAGTTACTTCTCAAACAAGTTTCTCACATATTTAATTAATTAGTTAACTAGATACATTATTAAATAATGAATGTGAAAGTGTTTAGAAAGTTGATGCATTAAACTCGTTATATTTGCCTTTTACATGTGGAATTGATTTTTTTGATTCAGGTTGAAGGTTAAAAAAGAATGAAATGATTTAAATACATTTGCAAATTGATATCATTAATTAATTATATAACATTTCAATAAGCCAATATTTTTGAAAGATTCAGAAAACATTTTCAATAATTATGTTGTTGATCATGAATTAATTTTCCTATAATTATATACTAATTTGAGAAAGTTGAATGATTGGTTTGCTTGAGGACAAGCAAATACTTAAGTGTGGGGGAGTTGGTAGGGCATAGTGTTTTTTTATGTTATTTGATGTTAATTTACCCCTATTTCAGTGTTTTAATTTTTAATTTATGTTTAAAAATGATTCAATTGTAGTTTAATGAGAAGAATTGGAGATTAGGTGGAAAGGATGCAAGAACATTATGATTCTGGACCATTAACAGCACCCTACATAGCCTACCATTGATGGATTGCATCCCACCATTTAAGAAGTCAGAAATTGTATACTAATGGCAAGTTGTTCATCCTTCAACAGTGTCATTGTAGTTTAGTGCAGACCGCCGTTGAAGGACAACAACAACAATACTTGACCCAAATCTTCAACATTTGCATATGTCTTCTTCCTCTACTTGCAACTGCATCCATTCCTATAAATAGAGGGCCTCTCTAGATTTTTTAGGCATCAGATTTATGATAAAAACATGTTTTCTTTCTTTAGTTTTCATATCAAAGTAGTTTTTAGATTATTTTTCATTTCAATATTTTGTAATTTGAGATTTTCAGGTTGTTTGAAGTTCCAACAACTTCATGTACATGTTCTAAGTTAGAATACCATTTAGGGATGAGATTTAGTTCATTCTAAACTCTAAATTTTGTGTATTATTGTTGTTCTTTTTAATTAATCAAAATCTTGTTCCTTAAGTTATATTTGTTTTCTTCTTTGATTAATTGTTATGCTTAATGTTTAATTTCAGTTAAGTTATCACGGTGAATTTTTTTATGGATGATTAATTTTATTAATTAATGATTAAATCATGATTAGTGAATTAATTTTTTTATTGAATGCTTAATGCTTTTCTTGAAATGATCGCTCAAGATATTACCTTCAAATAATCTAGGATCCGATAGTCTCTACCTAGATTATTAGAAAAATCAATAAACAAAGTGGTTTAAATCAATGAAATAACCAAAGAATTGGTTAATTATAATGTTGCTAGTCTTGGATTAAGATAATTTAGGACTAGACTTCCTGAATGTTATGCCTATTACCTAAGTTTGAAGCATAACCAAACTTCAGGATAGGACCAATAAAGATAAGGCAGTGTCTTAATCATAGCGATGCCTTGATTTAATAAAGACTCTAAATTAAGCATTACTGATCTTTAAATCAATTAAATCATCAACCACCAAAGCTTAACTGGATAATTTAGTAAAATAAATCTACAACTATTTTACAATTGATTGGAATTTTTTTAGGTCTTTGAAATCTGCTTTTAGTTATTTATTTTCTTATATCATAAAGTTGAGTTTTCTTTAGATAATTGTAATCCAATTGACTTAGTACTTACATCATATAAACTTCCTCATAGGATCGATAATTGGAGCCTTATATATACTCTACTTTATTACTTGATTCGATCGATATGCTTGCCGAAGAGTTGGTCTTGATTGATTCGACCGATACGCCTACCAAAGAGTTGGTCTTGAATTAATTGTTAAATTGTGCGTTGAAAGATAGATTAATTTGAGCTAATTTTGTATATGGCCAACCGCAATCAACTTCCCTATAATTAGAAGGTGTTAAAAGAATTAAACTAACATTAATTGAACATCTCAACTTTTAATGGTCGTTTTATCTTTCATGTTCCACAATCTATATCTCAATTCATCATAAGCATAACCCAAGTAGGTATATGGTTTAGATTTACCATCAAATTCAGATCTAACATCCCTAAGCATATGAATGAAAACTCTACTAAATACTCTCAAATTATAATATAAGATATTTTTTCCTTTTTATAATCATTTTGGAACATTATAATTTAACAAGATTGATGAAGCAATGTTGATTAAATCTAATGTTATCCTCATAGCTTCTCTATAGAAAGAGGTTGATAATGCTATGTTCAATGGTGATCATTCTTTTTTAAACTCCATTTTTTTAGGTGTATTGAGGACTATTTTCTCCAATCTAATTCCATAATATCTATAGTAGTTTTCAAAGGCGACTCTGTACTCTCCTTAATTGTCAAATTTGGCATACTTTAACTTTCTAGCTATTTCTCTTTCACCATTAGCATTGAAATGTTTAAAAATACTAAAACTTAATAGTTTGAATTAAATGGAAAGGACCATAACTTTTTGGAGTAGTCGTTAATGGACGTGATAAAGTACATGGAACGTCTTAGTGTTCCTATGTTCACCATAAAAAAAACATTATAAACTAGATCAAGTTAATTGAAGCTCTGAAAGGAAGTGATGGAGCTTTATCATTACTTGTTAAAAAGTGTGTATATGTTTAAAATTATTTAAATTTTAATAAAAGTAATTTCTTCTTAAAAATGTAAAATCCATTCTCATTAAGATGATCCATACACTTATGCAATCTCGCTTGAAACACTAATAATTGCATTGACCTCTATTAACCACATCTTATTATGATTCATATACAGGGTGATGCTTTTCCTTCCTTCAGCTAAATTAGAGAATCTTTGTAAGCTTCCATTTCTTATATCTAAAGTTATCGATATAGTCCTCATCATCAAGGGGTTTTATTGGAGAATAAATGAAGACAAATATTAAGAACATGTTAGACATTTCTCAATAACAGTTTACAACCTATGTCAATGATCAAACTTACATCTCCAATGCTAATGACTTGTTCATAAGCCTATCCCTCATTATAACAATACCAAAATCAAAAAAAAAAAAAATGTGGCAAGTAAGGATATCTTACTTAGATGTAACATGATACTAAGCTCTAAGGTCAACTATCCACATGGAATCCTAGAAGGTTTAATTAGCCATCATCCTATAGATCAAGATCAATATCTAATGCTAAATAAGGCTCTTTAACATCTTCTTTATTCTCTTTAGTTTTCTTATTTGACTACTCCCTTTTTTAACATTAATAGTGTGCATTAGTGTGTGTTTTCCTAAGCAAATTTACATGTTTTTCTTCCATAATAGGATCATATTGTTGAGTTTTAGGACTTATTTTGTGGATTTTTTATTTTTTTTTATCTTCATAGTTTTGCTTTCATGTTTGATGTTGGTTTAGGGTAAGAATTGATCATGTTGGTGTAAGAATTAAGCATGGCCATCTTTGTGCTTAAGCTAGGGATTAAAAGAGGAGAAGAGAAGTAGAGGAGCTGAAGAGCAACAACCCACAATCGTCGAATGGGATTATTAGGGGTCAAATTAATAGAGTTTTTATGGTTAATTTCTTGAATTATTTCTACTAATTCATTATTTAATTGTTAAATGTATGCCTTATTATGTTTAATTTGCATGATAGAGCTTGAAGATGAATATTAGATAAAAAAAATGAGAAGAAAGTGCCTCATTTCAATCCATCAACGGCACCTTGCCAGGGTCACATTGCTAGATGAATAGGGTACCGTTTATAGAGACATAATTCGATCATCAACAGTGGTTTAATAGGGTGCCATTGTAGGGGTGCAGCCTACCGTTGAAGAAACAGCCAATAATTTCAACTCCAAATCTCAACAATTGCTGCTATTGCATATTACTATCTTATCTCCTTTGTCTGCTAGCATAAGTGGGAGTCCAGAGAGTCTGTATAACACAAGAAATATAAAAACAACATAGGGGAAAAGAGAGAAAAAATCAGATCTAACATTAGTGAGAGGTGCTCTTGATTCTCTCTTAGTTTTTCTTAGATGTTTTAGGCTTCAATCACTTATAATTTGAGTTTTACATTGGTTTTTTAGTTGATGTTTGTTGGAGACTGAAGTTAAGACGTATATCTCAGTTTCTAAACCATCATAGGGGGTTTTTTAACTAAGATTATCACTTTATTTCCTCTGTTTTTTGGATTAATCAAAGTTCATGTTCTTATGTGCATATTCTTGAATGTTCTTTGATTTTCTTACAAGATCTTATGGAATCTAAAGCTGCGTTGATGTCCAGATTATGTTGAGGAGTTCAAGACTTATCTAGGAGCTTTTTAAACCTATTTTGTAACTTCTAAACTACTTATTTCATCTTATATTTGTAGATCTATCAAAGTATATGGCTTAAGATGCATGTTTTGTATGCTTTGATGATTATGTGTGCCTAAATCCATTTTCTAGCTTCAGATTGGTATTTTAATGTTTTAAGAGAGCTTAAATGCATGTAATAAGGTTTGATTTTTTTTATTGAAGGTCTTAAAGTTCTGATTTTAGACTGATCACCTAAGATTAGAGTGAAAGATAATCTAAGATCTGAGAAATATACCTAGGTTGTTTGAAAAATCAATAAAAAACATAAATCAATCAATGAATGACTAAACTTTGATTATTTGTGAGAGTTAGAGATTTGAGACTGCAAATCTAGAAATCAACTTCTTGAAATTAAAACCCATTGACTAAGTTTAAAGCATAACCAAACTTTGAATTAAGTTTAATGGAGAAAAAGCATAAGTCTTAACCATAGCTTTGTCTTGAATTTGTGAAGGAACTATAATCCAGCCTTTAAATTTGTTTAAAGCCCAATTAATTCATTAATCACCTTATCCTTAGCAAGATTCCACAAGTTAATAATTTTTAGTAATTTATTAATCATTTTATAATTCAAAATTGCAAGGTTTGAAGTAAAATTAGGATACTTTAGTATTGTCATCTTTTTAATCAATTAATTTGGAATTTCCTAGATAATTGTAATCTAATTAATCTGGTATTTAACTAATAACACCAATTTTCCTTATGACTTTGACACTCATAGTCTTAAATATACTCCATTATATTACTTGTTCGATAGGTGAACTTGCCTTTCGTCACGTTGGTTTTCGCTTAAATTCATTTTTGTTTTCAATGTAAATTCGGTTTAAAAGAACTCTCATTTTTATAATCATTCAACCAATGAACAATAAATATTATTATATTTCTAATGCATCAAAACTAAATTTTAATAGTAAATTTGTTTTGTAATCATTAAAACTATAAGTCAGAACCTCCCTTAGTTCAATACACCCTAAAGATCAGCATAGATAAATGCAAATGCTCTATCACTATCATTATTACTATTTGGAAAATGTAATTTATTTTACTATATGTTATGAAAAACATCATATATATGATTAAGGTTTTTAGTAAAGAAGTAGTTGGTATCGACTTAAATCTACTAAAGGAAGAATGACTTAAACGAACATGCCATAAGTTGGGATATCTAGTTTAAGATCACTAGGGTTTGTTATGCCATGTCATCCTTTTAATTGGTAGATGCCATCCCAAAGTTTAGCCACTCTAATCATCATCCTTGTACATTGTTCTTGAAAGGTTCAAAAATCTGTGAATAAGGTTATCGAGCAATTCAAGTCTCTTATGCTTTAGCAAAAGAGAGAAGATTGCATTTGAAACTAGGAACACGACCAACATACTTTAGGTTGATATTTAGTGTGAGGCACATACTACTGAAATGAGATATGGAGAGGATGAACCCATTAGGCATTTTAACAATTAGGCATGAGGGCATACTCTTGATATCATCAATTGCATTTTTATCTCTAGCCTTATGGTCGAAGGTACCACTATCCATAATCCATTAGTTGTTTAATGAAGCATATTTACCTTTAAAATTAGTTAGAGACTCGTTACCATGATTTGACGTACCATTTTTTTTTGGTCAAAAAATTTGTATGAGTCTAATATATTGATCTATTGTCAATCTAAAAGCCTATTGTGTTAGCAACTTTTATATTTCACTAGTCTCATCATTGCCAAGTTTTGGTTCATGCCATTGCGTCTCACTTGAACCAATTTTGTTGTTGCCATACAACCTCGTCTTTATTCATAATTGTTCTTGTCTGCATGGTTATTACTTTCTTTGTATTACTGATTATTCCCCCAATTTTCTAGGTATCCAATGATCTCAAAGCATTCTTCCTTGAACTGCCTTGTTTTATCGTAATGCTCACACCTTTTACTGGCTTGATTTTTTAAACTTTAGGTCTTATTTATATGAGATCATTTTATTCCTCTATGGTTAGCCTTTGCTACAAAAGCTACTCCTTCTAAACAATTGTTTACTATTTATTTCTTCGTGTAGAGGATTATACCTCTTATAAAGTGAAAGAGAAGATCTTATTAAGTGAGGATGTTAGCTTTATAGATAGTACATTAAATCTATACAAAAAATTCTATTTAACTTAAGAAACAATTATAGCTGCTTTTCCCTTTCCATTTGTAGTAAGTTCTCCTTTATTGTTTCACATTTGTAGTTGGGTAATGGATCATAAACTTGCAATTCTTGCTACAAGATTTTGAACTTGGTGTAGTATTGAATTACGGATTGTCCATCTTTTTAGAATGTGTTGAAAAACTCTTTCTTCATGTTGTAAAGATGAGGCACATTTCTTTATCTGTGCCTTTCATAACTCATTATCAAATTTTCTTAGGTTATTTTTACATAAAACACACTCTCTTAAATGTCTTTGTTTAATGAATTTCTTAAACATATTTTAATCGCTGTGCCACTTCTTTTTCGATCATTGAAAATTTGGTGACTTGTAGCAATAACAAGTCTCACCTAGTGGCTTGTAGAAGATAATTCACACTTAATTTTTGCTAAGGGTCATTGAACTATCTCTTTAGAACTTCTCCTTTTGTTCTTTTCCATTTTTTTCCTCTCACACCTTGCTCTTATTTCCTTATAGTAGTTGTTCATGTCCAAGGTTCCATCAAAATAAGGAGAAGTTGGAGAATCATCATCTTCTAATCCAAAGCTATTATTTAAGTCTACCATGGTTGGTTTTCTATCTACTGTTCACTTTTTAAGTAGATTATTGATCCTTTGATGTGGTTTAGATAATCCTAGTATTTTGAGGGGAGTAATTTGTTTTAGTGTAGGCCTGCCTACTACATTCCTTACCTTTTATAGGTTTTTATCTTTTCTCGTGCTCTGCCCTTTATGCAAATCTCTTCTTAGTCCCTTCCTTGTTTCCAAAATGGTTTTTTTTTTGGTTTTTAACCACTATTTTCTTAGGATTCGTTTCCACTTGAATGGCTCTACTCCTCAATAGTTAGATCCTAGTTCCTCTTCCTTGAAATTTCATCCAAGTTAGTTATCTTCTTTTTCTTATGAACAACAATATGTTTTCCTTTCGTAGCTAGTGCTACTTCAATGATTTTACAAATGTAACCTACAAATAAAATGTTAGTACATAAAATTAAATATAAAAAAATTCTCAAGTTTAGGGTAAGGAAGAAGTCTCTCTTATTAAAGGGATTGTTGATATTGCTTTAGACATTGAACATGTCTTTTCATTGATAGAAAATAGCCGCATATATACATTTTAATAATAAAATTTAGGAATCGAAAAAATAGCAAAGTATCCCTAAATATATGTTATGGCCATTGCATAAAATAAAGTAGATTACAAAAAATACGGAAAACATATTGTAATAAATACATGAAAATAAAATATAGGCAATAATATGTTAGATCCAACAATTAAGTAGAAAACATCTTATGGATCAAAAATCCTAATTTTTTTCCTCAACTTTTGAATCTTCAACAGAGGCAACAGGTTACATACATATACACTAGTGATTAACCCACATATTGTTTAAAAATCCTTAATTAATAAAATATTTATGATATAATGATAACTAGTATACATATTCAATAATAGAATAAGTATCAAAAGCTATTAATAATTATTAGGTAGATGATAATTATCTATGGAAAACTTATAAATTATCCATGTGAGTGAATAAAAATACTCTTAAAATTATTCTTAATTGATAAATGTTGAGAATTAACCATGATCGAGTCACGGTGCGACGAAATTATTTTTAAAATTTCCCCAAGTATCACTTTGACAAAATTTAATTAAAATAATAAATAGAGAAAATTAACAAGATTTAAACAAATTTGGGTTAGTTTTTCATGAAACCTTCTCTTCTTAAAAATTCATCATTCACAAGTTGTCTAATCGTCTAGTCATTAAGAATATCCACAAATCTAACTAAAGGAGAACTGAAAAACACTTTTTGAGAGAAGGAAAAAAAAAATGCTAGCCATTCTTCCTTTCATCTTCTTAATATGTGATAATTTTTTTTCCTTAATAGTAAAATTAAATAGAAACTACAATTAAAGTCAAACTTTAATTATAATTATAGTTCAATCTTAATAAAATCAAATATCATATATTTGATCCTTAAAATATATCAAACTTCACAATTAAATCAAAATTAATAATTTTTTCTTGACTATATCTTTTTGTGTGACTTATTAAGTTCATAATATATTAGTAATGATTATAATTTTTAATTATAATTCATAATTAGATTTATATAAATTAAAACTCTTTTTACTTTATTGTTTATTCTTCAATTAAACAATTTATAATTATAGATCAAGATTGATGTCCAACAACATGTTATAACACTAAAATATTAGGAATATTAAAGTGTTTTGATTTAACCTCTCCATATATGATTATAATGTATATTTTTATACTTTTTTCAATAAATATTTCAATAGGAATTAAAGTATGGGATTTCGACAATTTAAATAATTCAATCATGTTCATTCTTGTTGATTAATAAATGATTTATAGTTGATGTTTTAAAACAAAAATTTTCAAATTTCAGTTTACTTTGGCTAGAGAATTCCCAAATCATTAGTAATTAAAAATAATAGAACATTTTTTCTAATTACGTTAGAGTGGGGAATCCTTTATTGAATAACTTAATTATCTTTAAATAGTTCATATTATATTCAATTATTTCTGATTTAAAATGATCCTCATAACAAATCACAAGTAGTATCAAAACAAAGTAATTCCTATATAAGATAACTTTAATGATTTCAAGTTTAAAGATTAATTATACAATCATCATAATATTGTAATCCATAGAGAGACAAGTAATATTCTAGTCGAGATCCTCATAATTGAGTCAGCTTAGTAAACTTATGCTCTAATAATCACCAATACATTTATTTAAGTGTCTTTACATTTTAATTAATGAAATATATTACTATTTTCATAAAAATTAGTGTGCTAATCTTACCATTCCATCGATACTCCCCTAGATGAAACTATAACAGTTTAAGCATTATTCTAAAATGCAATTTGAATCTTATAGTTATGATCTCATCATAATTCTAATTGTACAGTAAATATCATAGGGATTTTATTTTTAGTATTAATTATTAATTATAATTAACAAAATAAATAAAAAGTATACCTTTATTGAATAAATTTATAATGTCATATCTGTAATTACAACTAACTTTTTAGCTATAAAGCATAAACTGATAATAAAAACATTAAGAATTTTTAAGAAAAATTTAGAAACTAATATATTTTTATAGTTTATGGACGTAAAATAGTTATCAAAATTTAAATATAATAAAAAATTTAATTGGAATTTATGTTAAAGGATCTCATTCATAACTTCTTTTTTGTAAAATTGTTTTAAAGATTCTTCATGTTTTCTTTTGACATTTTAACTTCTATATAATTTTAATCTTAACCTTGTTTTTGTCAATATTATCTATCTAAATTGCAAACTAAGAGTTAGAAACTTAAAAAAAAAAAATTGCAAAGGCATTAAGGGCAAAAAATAGTTAATTGTACAAGTAATATAATCAATGGAAATTTTAAGAAAGTGTGAATTTTCTTTGAAAATATTATTGAACAATGAAGATAAATAAAATATAGATTAAAACTAAAAATCCTTAATGTCTTTTTTTTTTATGCATTAGAAATTAACTTCTTATGAAGTACTCAAAACATTCATATTAAAAACACATAGAAAAGTATAATATAAAAATTGATGATTATTTTGCTTGAAGTAAATGGGTGTATAATAAATAATCATATAGAAGTACTAATTGCTTTTATTTGAATGGGAGAAAGGAGAAAAATAATGATCCACTCATATATTAAAAATTAGCAAAAGTTATTAAAAACATTTATTGTTCACCCTAAATTTTGGAATGAAAAAAGATAAAAGTTAATTTAATAAAAAAAATGCTTTTCACGTAAAAATTAGAAAATGTTAATTATTATATGAAAATTTCTTATTAATGTATTCTTTTTTGAAAGATAAAAAAGACTATATACATAATGAAAGCTCCGAAGGAGATACATAATGCATTACAAGGTATAAAACTAAACCAAGGATGTCAAAAGTAAAAAAGGCAACTTACGAGACAAAGTAGAGAAGGAGAGCACTCCACATCATATTTCTTTGATGCAATAATTTCTCTAATCCAATTAACAAAAGTGTGAAGTAACATTTGCTTGCTTCTAAAGGATGAGCCATGCCTTCTAGCATTCCTTTTTTTTCAAGTCGTGTAAATTGAGTAGCTAAACGCTTCTTATTAATGTATTCTTAAAGATGATTTCTAAAAAAACTTGAAAAGGAAAAAATATTTTTAGAAGTAAAAAAAAAACATGAAAGATAAATATATCTTATAAACTTTTAATATTTTAAAAAAGAAGTAAATAAATATGAAGGAATGATAAGGAAAGATACGAGTTATCCAAAAACTGAAGCATTTGTAGGCTTTCCCAGGATGATTTTGAATAATGGAAGGAGGTATTTATGTGAAATATTAAAGAATGATATAGCTAAAATTTCTTATATACTACTAATTTTAAACAATTCTCAATCTATTTGATGATTCAAAATAATTAAGTGAATAAATTTCTTATATACTACTAATTTTAAACAATTCTCAATCTATTTGATGATTCAAAATAATTAAGTGAATATTAAATTAATTATTTTTATTATTTTCATAAAAACCTCATAAATTAAATATATTATCATTAAAATAAAATATTCCTATCATTTCTCTTTATATATAAAACATTTCTTATTTTTATATACACATTTCAATAAAAATCTAACCTAATTATAGGTTTTAGCTAATTAACATATGGATAATTTTATTATACTTTCACATAACATGATAACCAAAAAAGAAAAAGCACCTTGAATTAATTGTAATAAATCTATAATTTCTTATTTAGGATTGATCAAAGCATAAAAAATTAATAAATTGTGAAAAATTGAATTTTCTAACGTTATATTATTTATTGTTAATCTTTTTATGATAGTTAAATAATATTGGGAAAAGTGAACTAAAATTTAAAGATAATATGAAAAATTAGGTGAATCATGAAGGATTTAAAGAAGCCAAAAGAAGAGATCTGAATTTATTACCCATGTAAAAAATTCTTTAATCTCTCAAAATAAACTAATGAAGACAAGAAGAAAAAAGAGACTTGTTTTCTAACCAAGCAAGTGAGAGGAACGGATGATTTAACAATAGAAGTCCATTCTATATCTATAAGGTGATAAGAAAAATTGTTCATGATGATACAAATATGACTGGTGATAGAGAAAGTCTTATCCAAACTAATATAATATATTGAAGCTGTTAACAAATTGAGTTATAATCAATAATCAAATGTATAAAAAAGACAAACCAAATTTAAAGTTGAATTAAAATAGACATTATAAAACTATAAATCAAGATAAATAATTCAAAATGCAAAGAATATCTTATATTCAAGTAATTGAAGGACCTTTTAAGTGATTCATGATAATGAAACTCAAGCTCACCCTTATCATCAACTAAATATCCAAAGTGATTACCAGTACTAGTCATTCTTATTTGTAACACTTTTAATCTCTTAGTAGCTAATTCAATAGTGAGCTATTGTCGCTTTCTCTAGTACTTTAAGCCATAAGAGTTTGATCTATAAATTTATGAATGATGGAGAGTTAAAGATATGTAGATTATGAGAGCCTAAAAATAATAATACTTGATACAAGTAGGTTACATTACTATAAAAATGATAAAACATTAAAAAATAACAACAAGAATAGTTTGAGAAGCTCATTTTTCAAAAGGATTTGTTGATATTTTATTTTCGAGAGCCTAACAAATTCAATCGTTACCTTTAAAGCTTGAACATTTATTCTCTTTACGTATTACTGGTTAATGATGGTGGTGGTAGTGGTAGTAGGTTTAGTGATGGGCTTTATAATTGATCATTAGTGAGTTAACAAGATAGATTTTAGTGTCTAAAAAAAGAAAGAGAAAGTCACTAATATGTAGGGAGTAAGGTTAGTAAATGGATAAGGAAAGAGAGTGATAACGTAATGTTAGTTAGGTTACTTTAAGTTCATTAAACTAATTGCAACTAGCTTTAGGGGAAACTTTGAACTGATATATTGACCTGACTCAACTTAACTATGTAGGTCAAAATTAAGACTGTTAAGGTTAGATAAAAATTAGCAACCTTACTCTTAATTATTTCACTAAGTTTACTAATCTTAGAATATTTAACTCATATATTATATAAGTAATCCAAATTTATAACCATATTCAAAGCATTTATCACAACTATTGCATTTTATATCAAAGTTTTATTATAAATATGAGATTATTTGTTTAGATTCTTGTTGTTCTTGGATATTTTGTATCTTTTTCCTAAAAGGTATCTAAAAGGGAAGGTTAATAGAGTGCTTACAAATTTTAATAAATTTTTAAAAATTAAAGAATTATTTTCTTAACTTAATTAATGGATTTGATAATGTATTAGTTAGTAATCACATAAATTAAATAAATGCATAATAGTTAGGGAGAGATAGCACCATCAATTTTTATAGTGATTCTGATAATTAATTTCACTCCTAACTTCAATTGAGGTATTCAACCATTTTTTCTTTTTCAACAAGGAGAAGGTAACCTTTGTACAATATCTTTCTTTGTAAAAAAAAAAAAAGGAATCCTTAGATATTTTTCTTAATTGTGAAGTGAAAGTATCACAAAGAATAACTCTAATTTGATGATAATTCAATAATTTTATGCCTTTCTCCCTTTAATGCTTAAAGCAATTATCCATGAATGCAAGAATACTTGAATGCTATTAAAGCTTTCTTAAAATTAGCTAATGACTAATTAAAATTTCATAAAGACATCTAACAACCAAATTGTAAACTATTTATACATATTTTTAACAAATATACTCATTAGAGGCTTAAACTATTTGTTACAGTAACTATTTTTTAAGATATTCCTTAACCTAACAGTCATATTGCTCAAACTTTATGCATATGCAACCTATTCATAAAAAAATACTTAATAAAAAGATATGAATTATCTAAGTTTGAACTCCTTAATTTTTATGAAAGGTTTGGTCAAAATGTATCCTATAAAGGCCGATCAATGTAAAGCATATCAAATATGTGGTAGGTCAACTTATCTTACTATAAATTGATTAAGTTTTCTCTTTAGAAGTAAATTTAAGTTTCCAAACATAATTTAGATCAACCTAACACATTGAAGCTAAAATTTCAAAAATATTCATTTTTTGAAGATAAAAAATAATACATAAATTTTTTTTATTCAAACACCTTTGAAAAGTTCATAAAAGATTTTTTTAAAGATCAACAAGGTTTCCATCAAAATAGCTAACAAAATTTCCTCTTAATTATGAAAAAGGTATGCATGAAGTTGAAAGAATTTTAAATTTATGCAATTTGAAGTGACTTTTTCTTCCTTCTATTTTTACTCCATTTGGTTTATTTTTGACTTGGATCATCTTGAAGCTTATACATTCTGTCACATGTTTCAATTTGACTTTATTTGTTTTTGATTCATCATTTTTCTTAATTCAGTTCATAACATCCTCTTTGAGTTGATTAGCTTCATGACTTTATTTATCCTCAAAAGTTTTTAAATATTTATAAATTGCTTTATTATAATAAATAAAAATAAAAACTTATAGAAATATATCTTGTTATCATCAAAACATGGATTAGATTATACTTTGGTTCAGTAATCTCTTCCTTTTTTATAATAAGAATAAAAATATTAGTAATATTGAAGGAAAATTAATATCAAATAAATTTGTGTATACTCCCTTACATCAAAGAAATATGGAGCAAAATACTCCCCTTTAATACTTGTACTATTGATTTAAACTATTTATCACTTGTAGAGATTAACACAAACATTTTCGTACAAAGCCAAGATATGTATTGGAATAAAAAAAATCAAACATCAAAGTAAATTGATAAAGGGTTATAAGCTTACACAGGAATCAATGTATGTATATATACATATTTATTTATATATCTATATCAAAACATATTTTAGACAATGATAGACAACATGAGCAATATATATATATATTTGAAAAATCATACAAAATAATTTATCCTCTGAAAGAACAAAATCCACAACCACAAGTAAAATATAAACAAAAATCTTTTAATATCATTATCTATCTACTTGTCCTCCTTTTTGGCAACATCATAAGACCAAAATAGGTAAGGAGAACTATAATATAATATTAGGGAGGTCGTGGAAAAATTTGAGAGCATGCGAACTTTAACATGTCCTTTAAGCATTGATTCATGATGGCTCATAACAAGTCAATCTTACTTTGTATTGGTTTGAAATTGAAACTTATAAGAGGTTCCTCTTTTATAGTATTGCTAATTAAGCTGCTATATGGTGCATTCTCTTCATTTACAATCTCATTATCACCTTGAATTTCTATAGTATCCTTATCATTATCACGTGAGGGAATGTGATCATCATTCTCTTGATGTTAGTTTTGCAACAGGTTTTCAAGGTTAAGTTGTTACTCTCTTTTGAGTATACAAGCCATCACACCATTGATCAACTAAATTTCTATTTTATTTAAAGAATATTTACCAAATAATAAATCAAAGAAAAACTCGTTATTAGAATGGGAAAGAAGGAAGTGATCAAAGATGAGATAAAAAAACAAAATAAGGAATATTTATGAATTTATTCTTAATTTTAGTGTAAGGGATCATGCTACATAAATGAGTTCTATGAGATTTATTCTTTCATCTTTTACAGTTGTGGAAATAAACTAGAGATTACAATGGCCTAATGTTGTCTTATGTTACCCAAAGGAACAAAATTGTATTTTTATGAAAAATGGAGGAATCTAAGGGAAATTTAAAATATTTAGAGTCTTTAGGCTTTCTTCATAGGTCATTTAGCTATCTTAAGAATGTCTTGTCTCATCCTAATACGAAATAAGGATATTGAATATTAATATAGAACTTATTGAGGAGGTTATAGTGAGATGTATGAGATGTCATTGAGAATATTTAGAGTTCAGAAGATTCCAAAACCATAAACTCATAATATGAACCCTTTACAAGGATCTCTTATACTGTAAAAAAAAAATCATATTTATAAGATGTACACTACATGTCCCATAGTGAAGGAAATGGTAAACAATGGCATGTTCCCTATAGAAATCTAAGGAATTAAGATGAATGAATTTTTAAAAAGGAGTTCACAAGTGAAATAATCAAAAAACTCAAATGAATGGGTGTTGAAAGAAAATGTTCTCTAATTTGAAGGAGAAAGAGAGGGAGAAGGAGTAAGATATCTCAATCTAACTCTTTTAGAAGCTAAAGTCATAATTTCCTTTGAATGTTGTTTTAACCATAGAACAAGGTCTAAAAGACCCTCTTTAAGTTTGAGATGTCTTTTCCATAACTTTAATATAAAAAGGTTCATAGGGTTGTAAGAAAAATTAAAGCACTAAGATTAATCAACAACCTAATAAAGTTCTATAAATAGAGGCAAGAGTAGGTCAATTGATCAAATAGACAAAGTATAATGAGCAAAATGAAAACACATTAGTAAAGTAATCGCAAACTGCACAAAGTGTCAATTGTCTATAAAAGGTTATAAAAATATTGAAAACAATTCATTTAACCTTAGTTTTTAGTTGAAAGAAACAATAAAATATTGTAAATAAATAAAATAACTAATAAATAATTTAAATAAATTCAAAATTTCAAGAAAAACACATTTTCGTGCAAAACACATTTTCATGCAAAAATTTCGAAATACGTAAATATTGAATTCAATTAAATACTTTTAAAATAATTAAACTTGAAAAGCTTGGTTAAGTCCCTAATTTCATAAAAGACACCATTTTACCTTGATTTTATAATATTGTCTAAAAATCAAAAAATTCCTAATTTGAAGAACTTTAACTTTCAAAAATTTCAAATTAAAGCCTAGTTATATGTGTTTTATGAAATTGATTAAAAAACCAAATGATATAGAATCTCAAAATAACATTGTAAAGCTAAGCAATCATAAAAAATAAAGATATTATAAAAATCCTTAAATTCTTAAAGTTAGGGTTTTATAAAAACTTAAAACACAAATTTGAAGGAAAGAAGAGATGATGATAAAGGGTTTTATAATGCATGACGCTTGTGATAACCTTTAATTTTCTGCATCCACTCTCCAACAATCTTACTAGATATTTCACTAATCAATCAAAAGGTCTAAACATCTAAACAGGATTACAAATCTTCTTTGGGTGAAAAAGAACCCTTTGTAAACCCAATCTTCCTTTGGTTAAAGTGAAAAGGAACCTTGTACAAATCTTTAAAGGTAAAGAGGAACATTTAAAATCAAATCCTAATCCAAACAAATCAAAAAGTCCCAACACTAAATACACATAAAGAACTCAATAACAAACTCAAAGAATGCTTCTTAATTTTTTAAAAGCTTAAAACTTTCTTAAAAACTCTTAAAGATTGTTGTAAAACACCTAAAACCTCCATTTATAATTTTTTTTCAAAACTCAAACTACCATTGAAACATTAAACTAACTATTACTCTAAAAAAATTATTATTGGATTCTAAAAACTATTTGTTACTTTTTTGATAGTGCATACGATGGTGGACTATAATGACATCGTTCATTCCTACTTTTATGACGTTGTATAAACCTCAAACTATAATGGGCCATTTATACCACCGTTACATGGTGCTATTAAACAACAGGAAAAATAATGTGACTTTAACAATTCCGTTGACCTCCTTATTATTGGGTTCCATTGAATTACTATACAAACCTTCAAAACATGGCTAAAGCATTTTAAAACACTTTAAAACACCCAAAACATGAATCACAAAAGTTTAAAAAGTTGCCTTAAGAAATATTTGTGATTAAGACTTTTAATTTGAAATTAAAAACAAAAATTTATCTTGTTCCATTCAATTTAAAACTTATTTTAAAACTTTTAAAGTTAAACTCAAATTCAACCTTTTAAAATCAAAATACCAAGATATTTCAATTTAATTTAAGCATAGAATTTGTCTTGGTTAGTGAAAATTTATGCACTTTAAAAACTTTATGAAATATGTATGCAATTTGAAGCCTTAAGGTTATTGAAACTTTGACTAAAACTTACAAAAAAAATCCAGAATACCTAACTTAGGTTCTTAAAACTCCTATATTACTTGGTTTTTCTTTATCTCTAAATTGGTTTACAAATAATAAAACTTTTCACTTCAAAACATGATCAATTTGTCCTTCAATGTCCTATCTTTCAAACCTTTTACCATAAAGTTGATCAATAGAAATAATAATATTTTTTTGCCATCAAATCCAAGATTGGAATCTCTCTTAGTTTCATAATCTTCCCCTTTTTTATGATGATAAAGGATGTAATATTAGAGAGCCAAAAACATATGTAAAACATATCATTACTAAGATAAAAGCTTAAGATTCTTTGTAAATCCAAACATCAAACATCACATATCTTTATCATATAAAACACAATCCCACTTAATTCATGCATTAAAAAATTATACTTACCTTAAATATATGCATTTATATATTAAGGAGTAACAAAGAATGAAAGGGAAAATTATACATTAAAATCACAATTTATAAGTATAAATATCATTGAAAACACAAAACATCTAATATCACACAAACTTTTCCCCTTTTTTGACATTATAAAAAAAGGATTGAAAACATGCTATGTTTTAATACCAATTTTTATCAAAATTTAAATTGGATTTCAATTGCAAATAGAATTAATTGTTATCGAAGAATTCACAAAAAATGTCAACAAAAATACAAAAATTTCACAAAATTTTCAAATTGTCTACCATTAATCATACCTAATTTTCTCCTAATCATGAAAAACATTTCTTCATTCATTGTTTAGAAAATATATCAACTAGTTGGTGTGATGTATCAAAAAATTTCACCTCAATATAACCATTTTGAACATGATATCTAATGAAGTAATATCTTATCTATATGTGCTTAGTCTTAAAATGTTGGATTTCGGGATACACATATAGTACTTATGTTATCATGCCAAATAAGAATCTTATTTAGCTCCATGTCATAATCTCTAAGTTACTACCTAAACCAAAGTATTTATGTATAATAACTACTAACTGTTACATCCTCACTTCTATGGTAGATAAAGCTATCAAATTTTACTTTTTGTTAAAACATTATAATGATGCATTACCTAAGAATTGGAAAGTGCTAGATATATTCTTCATATCTAGAAAACTAGAAACATAATCCCTATTAGAGTAGTCAAGTAGCTTTATAGTTGCATTCCTAGGATATCAATGTCTTAAAGATGATATTCACATAAGTACCTAAGCATACATTTGATAGCTAGAAGACAAAAATCTCTAAGACATGATTGAAACCTAATAAAAAACATACAACAAACATTATATAGGGTCTACTTATGGTAAGGTAAAGTAAATTACCTATCAGAAGTCTATGTGGCTTGACATTTACAAGTTTCTATTCTTCATCCTTGTTTAACTTAGATATGATACTTATAGGAATTTCTAATGGCCTAAGTTGGTCCATTCCAACCTTGTGAGTACTTCCTTGATGTACTTGGATCTTATATAGCTCTATTCCATGATATCTATATTACTTCCTAAGTCAAAATACTTGTACACAATAACTACTAGCCATTACTTACTTCACTTCTGTGGTTGATAAGGATACTAAAATTTGATTTTAGCTAAACTATGAAACTAATGCATTATCTAAGAATTAGCAAGTGTAGGATACATTCTAACTATATAAAAAAAGCACTAACATAATCAATATCAAAATAGTTAACTAACTTTATAGATGCAATCCTAAGATACCAAAGTCTTAAGGATGATGTTCCACCAAAATACCTAAGCATGCGTTTGACTGCTAGAAGATGAGAGTCTCTACGACATGATTAAGACTCAATACATAAACATACACTAAGCTTTATATCAGGTCTACCTATTATAATGTGAAGTAATCTACCTATCATACATTTATATGGCTTGGAATATACAGGTTTGATGCATTCCTAAGATACCAAAGTCCTAAAGATGATGTTCTAGATAAATAGTTAAGCATGCATTTGACTGCTAAAAGATTAGACTCTCTAAGACTTGATTGAAACCTAGTAGATAAACATACACTGAGCATTATATTGGATCTACTTATGGTAAGGTGAAGTAATCTACCTATCATACGTTTATATAGCTTGGAATATACAAGTTTCCCATCTTTATCCTTATTCAACTTAGTTGTGATACTTATGGGAATTTCTAAAGACTAACTTCCACTATTCTAAACCTTTTGACCAACTCCTTGCCATACTTGACTGGGTTAATAAAGATTTCATCCTCCATTTGTTTGATTTGTAAGTTAAGAACGAAATTGAACTCTCTCACCATGTTCATTTCAATTTCCTTACTTATACATGTGGAGAATTCCTCACATAAGTTTTCATTAGTAGCATCAATGATAATTTCATCATCATAAATTTGAACAATTAGGATATCATCATTATGGTTCAAAATGAAGAGGGATGTATCTAATTTTCCTTCATAAAAACTATTTTGTAAGAGACATGTACTCAAACTTTCATTTAAAGCTCGAGGAGCTTAATCTAAACCATATGAGCCTTTTCTTGAAAGTTTATAAATATTTTCTAGGGCATAATGGTTTGAAAAGTGTGTGGTTGATTTACATATACCCCATATTGTATAAAACTATTTAGAAAAGTACTCGTCATATACATTTTAAAAAGCTTAACATCATATAAAACGCAAAAGCAAGTCAAAGCGTAATTGCCTCCAATCTACTTATGAGTACAAAAGGCTCTTCATTATCTATACCTTCCTCTTGGTTTTAACCTTTTACTGCCACTATAGCTTTGTTTCTCACAATATTACCTAACTCATCATGCTTATTTTTAATACCCATTTAGTATATATAATTTTATGATATTTAAGCATAGGTACTAGTATGTAGACCTTACTCCTTTTAAACTGATTTAATTCCTCATTTGTGGCAGGGACCTAAATTTTATCACTAAGTACTTCCTAAATAGTTTTAGGCTCTATATAAGAAATAAAAGCTACATGGGATAAGTCTATAAAAGAAGATCAATTGACTAAACCTATTTTCAAGTCATGTATGATTTAGTTTGAAGGGTGGTCTTTCTTATACTTTCATTCTTTAAGTAATTCCTCATTTTTCTTATCACCCTTACTTGGTTCAATAATGGGTTCACTAGGTTCACATTGAATATCTTGCTTGTGCTCTTTTTCTTCTTCTAAACTTAGCTTCTATATATATTTTGTTAAGTATATATTTACATCTCCAAAGTTCTTTTTCACATCAAAGGGGTTTGACTAATAAAAAATAATATGCATAGACTTTTTAATCATTAAGGTTCTCTTGTTAAATACTCTATATGCTTTATTAGTTAGAATATAATACAAAATTTTGTTCATTTTTTAGTTAAACATCTCTAAGTTATCCTTAGTGTTTAAAATGTAACATTACACCTAAAAACTTTGAAATGACTAACCTTTGGCTTCTTCCTATGCTAGAGCTGATATGGGATTTTATCTATAGTTGGTCTTATGTAGACCCCGTTGGATATATCGAAAAGACAACCTATAGCTTTTGATTAAGAATATTTAGAAAATTCATATTCATTTATCATTGTCTAAGCCATTTCTTGTAAAGTTCTATTGTTACTTTCAATAACTCCATTTGATTGAGGTCCTAAGTGTATAGAAACTCTTAAAAAAATTATATGTTCATCACCAAAAGTCTCAAATAATTCATTCTCAAAATTTATACCATAATCACTCCTACTTGATGTAAATTTGATGCCTTTTTCATTTTGTAACCTTTTGCAAAATTTAACAAAAGATCCAAAACATTTATCTTTATTAGCAAGAAACAACACCTATTTAAACCTTCTAAAAATATCAACAATAACAAAAACATAAGTCTTTCTAACTAAACTAGTAGCTCTAATATGACCAAGTGAATCCATGTGCAATAATTCCAAAGATCTCATAGTTGTTTTTGATTTTTTTTTCTCTTGAAGGAAATTTTGCCCTTATTTGGGAAACATGTAAATGATGGTCACCTTTACCTCCTAAGTCATTAGTAATGATCTAACAAAATTTCTGACTAATTCCAAATTTGTATAAGACTTTCCTAGACCTTTTAATGAATTTATGATGTTAATAAACCTAGTACACATACTAGAAATACTTTTTTCATGCTCCATGTGATATAATTTATATTAATATATGGGCATTGACACCTTACTTCCCTTAACTTGATTGATGCCCTCATATGTTACCTTTAAAATTTGTCATATCTCATGCACCATTTCTCACATTAAAACTATAATAAGTTATTTCCTACACAAAGCATAAAATTTAAAGAGATCATTCTCTTATCCTCACTACTTTAATCTTCTTTTACCTTAGGTACTCTCTCATTTCCTACAACATTGGTGGGAATAAATGGCTCATTACTAACAATTTTTCACAAATTAATATTTTCGACCATACGAAATAATTTTATTTTAGTTTTCTCTTATAAGTAATCATTCACATAAAATAATGGTGTTTTAATAATGTTTTACCCCAGTTAATTAGTAGATGCTATCAAGTGTGTCATGTTTAGATCTTTACTCACAAATTTTGTTAAAAGATCTTATCCACAATGGGAGACTGACTATGACACAATTGTAAGTCTTAATACAATATAAGAGGGGGTGAATTAGGAGCTTTAAAAATTTCTAAACTAACCACTAAAATAATTTTTTTATGAGGATGCAATCCTTAAAACCATTTTCATCATAAATATGATGAAGATGGTTATGTTAAATGCTTAAAATAATAATGTAAGATAAATTCACGAATAATAATAAATGAGACATAAGTAAAAGAAGATAAAAATGATTTTTGTAATAGTTTGGCAAAACCCTTTATGACATATGCCTAATCTCTAATAATTTTGTTGGATAATTTATTGATCAATTAAAAAGATTACAAATCTCTTTTAAGAGAAGAGGACTGATGCATTAGAGGAGTACCAAAGTTTTAATAAAATAGAAATCTAAGAATCTTAAAAAACATTACTAAAACATGTAAATAAGTAAGTGCACCTATCGTAATATAATATTTCTAGTTTGAGTCCATGTTGTCAATCCACGAGGATTGTGAACTACTATAGAATTCCTATCCTTGTTGTCAAACCTTCTCAATACATGACTAATTGATTAATTAATGAAAATAAATGAAATAAATAAAGATAAATTTAAAGATTGGTCATAAGAATTGACAACTAATCAAGACGTTAGGATCTAGATGGTTAATTCCCCTAAGATGTATTTGTATTCATCACTTAACCTTGTTTTAATGGATCATCTAGATTATCTTAGACCATAGATTCCATAATTTAAATTATAATATCCCTCGACATATATTCAAATTGATAAATCAAGAGAAAGTTCTAGCTATCTCAAACTATCAATCGAATGCATTATCATGTTCTATGGAACCTATTGTTTTGATTAAGTTCAAACCTAATTCGATCGTCTCATATAAGCCATCTCTAAGACTTAAAGAAAGATGCATCACTTATGGATTGATCTATTCATATGTTTGATTTCTCAATCTAAATATAAGCAATCACATAATTGGAATTGCAGTTTGTGTTCATGTAACAATTAAAAACCAATTGTATTAACTCTATAAATAAATCCAAGACAAATATGAAAATTCAATGTTAAATAAAAGGCATAAAGATCTAGATCCTACAGAGAAATTAGTTCCTAAACAACATAAAAATAACAAAAATAATTATAAAAAGAGATGGAATGAAGAATCTCATGGTCATAGTTCTTGAATCTCTTAAATCCTTTACGATTCTTGTTAGAAACTCCAATTTTTATGTTCAATTCTATGTGATTAAATCTGATTCTCTCATGTAATTTTGTTCAAATCCTTGTTAAGATGGCTTCCGATTCATCTCTTGACCTTTAATGGTGGCTATAGGCATATAAGAGTCTGAAGTCCCTAAACAAAAGCCTAAAAATTGCTAAAATTTTGTAGGAGGGTTGACTAGGTCATTGCTTGGCTTACAGTCATGGGCTATGCCATGCATCCTTCTAAAGTAGAATCATAATTTGGCTTATAGCTATGAATCAAACCATGAACCCATGAGCTCTATAAACTTTTTGCTCCTATTAGTCTTTTCTTGATGCAGTCTCCATCTTTTGTCCTCTAACCTGGGCATTTGACGTGAAATTTTATGAATCAATGCTCTTGCTCTTTAAATTGATTTCACATCCCTTCTAACTCCAAAGATGCATCCTATTACTCACTAAAGTCCTATAAAAATATTAAAAGTCATTGAAAAGAGCATAAGAAACATCATGTGCAAGAATTAACTTACAACATATATAAATCACTTGGAGTTACCCCTTAAACTTTAGTTAATTATCATAAAAACATGCCTAAAAGACATATAAATTGGTTTCTATCCAATACCACCAGACTTGAGCTATTTCTTGTCCTCAAGTAATGATTTAAATACTCAAATTAAAATAATCTTAATGAAAAGTAAAAATCAAATTGAATACAAGTAAATACCAATTAATGCAATTGATTTGGCTTATACATCACAAATCTATTGATAAGATTAAAATTTATTAAATTTTTATATGCTTTTTAATGTCATTTCAATCTTATTTTATTGTTTAAATATTTAATTTGTGTTAT
>JAOXYD010133615.1:0-10903 GCA_028565735.1 Pinacopodium congolense | reverse complement strand
AAAACACACAAAATAAATATTAAAACACAATAAAACAACCTATTATGCAATAAACACATGCAAAACACTTAGAAAAATACATACAAAAACACAATTATCATTTGTGTTTACTGATGAAAAGATTATGATATGTGTAATATCATGATATTTAAGTTGTTGAAGTTTGAAAGATTGCATGCACTTGGTATCTTTGAAAACAAATTGATGAAATGTAATGCTTGTGTTTAATTTGCTTGAGGACAAGCAAAGGTTTAAGTCTCTGGAAGTTCATAATTGTGTTTTCATATTATGTTTTTAGATTGTTTTTAGGTGTTTTGAGTATTGTTTATGTGTTTTAAACTTAGCTAGTATGGGTTTTTACATCACTTTTTATTATTTTTTAGGTGTTTGATTATTTTTGGTATGGTTTACTGATTAAGGGCAAAATATGAACTTATTTGAGGAATGAGTTAATGCACTTCGATTTTTGAAATTGTAGATAACAAATGAGACTCGAAATCAAAATCAGTTTTCATACTACAACTTCAGTGATGCATTATATGCCCTTATAGAGCTTGGATTTCCATGAAATTCTACAAGGAGATAGAACGACATGTAAGGAGCCTAAATATCAAAATTCTAGTCAAAATGAGGTATGTGGATGAAGATATAGTGAAAATATCAATCAAATTTCAAAGTTGGAAAATGCTGATTTCATAGGGTGACGTGGTAAAATGTGTAGGGACATGTTTTATGAGTTTGTGGAATTAAAAGGTAGTGGGAATTAACCTAACAGCCACATTTTGATCATAGGAGAGATCCAATGTACAAAATAAGGTTTTTGTGGAGAGAATAAAGGCGGTGGAAATTTGAATTTTGGAGGGGAGACTAACGATTTAACAAGTGATATCCTGATTTTCCTAAAAAGGAGGCTTTAACCTTCACCATTAGTTTTCTATTTTCCTTTGCCTTCCTTTTGATGTTTAATCTGAATAGTTTTTATTTGAATATGATTATGGATTGAAAAATCTAGTTTAGGGATTGTTCTTGAAATGTTTATCTAACTTTATTCTTATTGATTTAATACATAGTTGTTCATGTTGATTGTTAAGCTTATAATCACTTCGAATCGAGAGATTATTTTGATTTATTTGAGTTAAGATGTTCAATGAGAGTTTTTAACTTAACTGACCTGCAATTAATAGATTAATAAGTGGTTGAATATTGATATTAACTATTAATAACGTATAGGATTGCTTCACATCTAGTTGAGTGTGTATGAAAGGTTTTGTAGATTGAGTGATTGCAAGGCTAATTCTATCTTACTTAAATTAGGGACAATTAGTTACACCTTAAGAGAGGGTAATGAAACTTTAGAAAATCTTGAGTCAAAGACAATTAAATCAATAAATATAGGAGGATAAGTAAGGATTGAACAACCCCTAAGTCTCCACTATTGAGTATCTTCTTTGTTTTATTTTTTCTACAATTATTTACATTCAAGTTTCATTACTTTAACTTTAATTTTCAGTTCCTTTAATCTTACTTTACCTTAAACAAAGTGGAGTTCAAATTATTAGGTGTCTAGATTCAATCCTCATGGGATTGATATAAATTATAATAAAAGTTATGACCTATATACTTACATTGTAGTTAAAACTAGCAAACAATTTCATAACTTACTTAAGTCATTTAGGCCTAATCCTTAACCATTTAATCAATTAGTAATCCTTAGACAACTTGAAATGCAATTGTAAAGTGGGAAGTTTTAGGTTTTCTTAGTTAATTTAACCCCTTTTAAATCAAAGTCTTGAGTTATTTAGATAATTGTATTATGATTGCCTTAGTATTCACACTATATGGATTCGATATTTCAATGTCTTAAATGTGCTCTGCTTTATTACTTGTGACCAGTACACTGTCATTAAGTTCATTTGGATTTGAATTGTAATTGCATACGAATTTATTGATTAATTGATGGAAAATTATTAATACCAAATCAACACCATCAAGTTTTTGCACTTTTTTCAGGGAAAATAACTGTGATATTAGGAATATATTGGTGTCAATTACTATATGGTGTAAATATTGTTTATAGTTAGTGTGCTTTTGTTTTTCTTTCTTATGTGTTTGCTTTTATGTTGTTTTCTTATTAGTATTAATTTGTTTCTTATTTCCTTTAGCTTGTTTCTTAGCTTGTGCTTCTCTTGAATATATGATTAGCAAGAATCAAGTGCATTTTGATATGGAAAATCGTGAGCACTTAAATGTCCAACCTCTTAAAGGACCAACCTCTTAAATAAGAGATGGGAAAAATAAAAAGACATACGAAGCTTAATTTTCTCATCTATATAACATAATAAAAACAATTCCCTTATAGAACATTTTTTACTTTATGTTTTGAAAAAAAAAATAGCATAACAAATGAATTTATGTAAAAGTAAATGTTCATGGCTAAAGATATGTGTGTTAAAAGCATTATAAGCATTGAAATAAGCCATTTCAATTAAATATCTCCAACAAATGGTGGGTGAAAGGTCTTGGTTTGTGTTTTTATTTGTAATTTTGGTAAACGAAAATGTTTGTTCAATAATTTTGCATCCAAATTATGAGCTTGACCTCTTAACCTAGACCAAAACACACTTGGTTTACTAGATTCATAATGCAAAAAGATTAAAAATAAATTGAAGTGTTAGTTCTTGAAAAATATGGCAATCCATCTGCAAAATTTCTTCTCAACCGCCTTTTTTACACAATTTCAACACTTTAAGTCATATCCCTCCCAAAAGAGAAAAATCAAAATACCTTGGTGTAATAAGAATAGTTCTATTCTTGAGAAGAGTGTCCCTATCACCTTCCTATTTTAAGAAGATTAGGAAATGAGCACCATATTGGTCATAAATGTCCCTATCTCCGTCTCCATTCGTCTCTACGTGGATTGGTGGGATGGATTTCCTCACAATAGACTTGATTTTTGGAGGCATGATGACCAAAGTCCTATAAAAAATCAAACACATGGTGAGAAAACCTAGGGGAGAAGCAAAAATATGCACTCTAGAGAGGAGGCATGAATGGAGGCAAAAAGTGGAGAAGAAGATGTAAAAGTGCATAAATCTTGAATTTTTCATGGAAAAATCAAGAGAACTTATAAGGATTTGATGAAAACTTAATGAAAAATGAGTAAACAACCTTGAAAATGGAGTGGGGGCAAACTTTAATGCAAGAAAGTGGTGGGACAAGGAAAGAAATTAAAAATATGGGGGTTTGTATGGTTTTGAGAGAGGAAGAGGCGAGTCTTAAAGAGTCTCTTGTCATTATCGTGCACTAGTACTATCATGATAGTCTGGTGGTGCCCTTTTATTGTGCATGAGGGTGATAAAGAAGTTCTCCTATTTTGACCCGTTTTGCATAATTTGACCTCCCACTTCATTCAAACTCACTCCAAACCTTCAAACTTAAGATTTAACATCAAAATTAACTTAATAACATCAATCAAACTCAATAACACATCGATTAAACAAAAGAAAATATAAAGAGAATGCAACAAACAACTTAAGAACTTAGAACCAAAACATAAAAAAAAACCTAAGAACTGGATGTAAAATACCGCATTTAAGGTCATAAGCTTAACCAAAACTTCCAAAAAAGAGTAAGGGAAAGGAAAGAAACAACTTCCCTTTCATGTAAGAGTGCTACCCCAAGGTAATGCTTTCCATGATGACTAATAGCTTTGAGTAGTCTAATCTTTGAGACTTCCATCCCTAGCTCCCCATGCTTGTAAACTTGAACCACCCTTTGTCCTTGCATGAAATCTCCTTTTTTCTCATCATAACCACCCTCTTCTCTTACTACATAATTGAATCTTTTAGAATACTAGTGGATGGTGTTTTTCCTTTACTTAAGAAAACATACTCCAAGAGTGGAAGTAAGGATTAGAACTTAAACATGAGTAGTGTCACAAAGGATAACAGAGTTGGGGCATTTGTTCTTCCTAAAGGTTTTTGTTTTAACCTCTCACCCAACTCCTAATTATTCTTACTTTCTTCATCATTTTTGAAATTTAATTCTTCCTCATGTTTCACCACTTGCTTCTTGCCACACTCATCAACTACCTTAATCTTCATGCAAGCAACCCTATTTTTAGGATTTCTCAACATCTTGCTTATGTTAAATGCTACTCACTCATCATCAATGTAAATGTCTAAATTTCCACCATTAACATCAATCAACACCCTTCTAGTATTCAAGAAAGGTCTACCAAGTATCAAAATGCAACTCCTATCCTCTTCAAAATCTAATACCATAAAATCTATTGGAATAAATATTTTATCTACCTTCATTGTCACATCTTCCAATAATAAATGGCATCCTTATTTTTTAATCCCCCAATTGGATAAGCATGGAAGTCAACTTCACTTACCTACTCTCAATTTCTTGAAAATGGATAAAGGTGTCAAGTAAATATTTTTTCCTAAATCACACAAACTTTTAGAAAACTCTAAGTTACCAACAACACAAGTTATAGTGAACCTTTTTGGGTCTTGTAATTGGAGGGCATGCGGCTAGTGATGAGTGAGCTATAAATCTCTGTTAGCGCCACCATTTGGATGTCTTCCCAAATGCAGTTTTTGGTTAGGATATCCTTTGAAAACTTAACGTACTTTCGAATATTCTGTAATGCTTCCACAAATGATAATTCCTTCAATTTCTCAAAAAACTTGGGGCTTGTACCTCTATTGAATTCTAATGGAGCCTTTATAGGTAAGGGATCTTTAGCTTTTATAGCGGTGCTGGCACATATGGTTTCTCTTCTTCTCTCTCTTGGCTTTCCGACCTTAAATCCTTAGCCTTCTCATTTGGCTCCTCTAGTTCAGTTGTAGTTATAACCTTGATGACCTTGAGTTGTTTCCTTGGATTGGCTTCGGTGTTGCTCATAAGGCTTCTTACACTCCTCGATCATAAAGCATTGGCAAGTACCCTACTTTAAATTCTAAATTGTGGATGGATGATGCACGATTCCTTAAATATTGGTCAAATTTTACCTCCATCATCTTTTGACTCTCCTTTTGCCTTGAAAACATCCTCTTTGGGATATTTTATTAACTTGCAAACTTAAAGCCCAAGACATCCATCAACTTATCCATTTTATTCTCCAAAGATCCAATTTTGACTTGTTGAAAACCTATAGGTCCTTGGAATCTCACTTGACCACTTGTATTGCGAGTATTCCAAGAAAAATTTAGGTTAGTTTTCCAACTCAAAATGTAAGTGTTATAGAAAATGTTATTACCGCTTTGTTGTTGTTAACCTAAATAATTAACATGCTTAGAACCATAAGTTCCTAAGAAGAAATAGTCAATTGTTCCATGGCTATCATGTCTGTATAACTCACATAAAAATTGAATAGCCTTCATTAAAGATGAAGAGGCTCCTTGCAAGTTAATCAATTTCTTGTTAAGAGCATAAATTTGTACCTAGAGGGTTGTCATTGAATCAATTGGGATCATACCATTTTGCTCCTTGGAACGTTGTCTACTCCTCTCATTAGACAATAAGAAACTATTGTTTTCCATCTCTTCTAAGAGGTTATGGGCTACATCTATAGTTTTTCTAATCAAAGACCCTCCTACAACTGCATCTATGGTTCCTCTTGTGCTTTGAGTCACTCCATTGTAAAAGTTTTACAAGAGAAACTCCCTCGAAAGGTTTTGGTGTGGATAGCTCCTTTATATCTCCTTATACAGCTCCCAAACCTCATATAATAACTCCCCATCACTTTGCTAGAAATTTGTGATCTCTTAGGTGATCTCTGTGGTCTTGGTTATGGGGAAATACATGGCAAAGAAGACTTAATCTAGTTGCTCCCATGTAGTAACATGCTCCCGGTTGAGAGCGTTTAACTCTTCCTTAGCCCTATCCTTCAAAGTAAAGGGAAAAAATCCCATCTTAGCCGAGTTCTCCAATAATCTATTGTACCTAAAAATTTAACAAATTTCCAAGAAATTTTCTTGATGAGCATTAGATCTTCATTTGCCAATTCATAGAATTAAATGCTTGATTGGATTATATTTAGCAAAGTGGGCTTAATTTTAAAGTAGTTCGTTTGAACAGGAGCTGTTGTGATCACTTTTTAATTAGCATTAAATCGAGGCATCATAATGACCATGAGTTTCATGTGACCTCTCCTTTGTTCTCCTTCTTTCGACATATTTCTTTGAATGGTCTCATAAAGTTTTAGTCTCCTTAATTCTCTCTTGAGCATAGTAATATCATAAATCTCTTCCTCATTTAGCTCGCTAGACCTTCATGCGCTCCTTGTGTTCATGCACCTGCAAGTTGACAAGGAAAAGTATTAAAAATATTAAAATCAAATTTACCCAAACTAAACAAGATGCTAAAATAACAATCCTTGACAATGACACCAAAAAAATTATTAGTACACATAAAAATTATTTTTATGCTAAATAACGCAAGTGCACAGATCGTTCCTTGTAGTATAAGTGGATATTATCTCATAAGGATTGTATTTAATAACCACTTAATTAAGGTTAAATTTTGTTTAAGGAATAATTTAAAGTGATAAAAATTGGAAAATAAACTAAAATTAAACAAACTAGCAACAAATAATCAAAAGGGTAAAGTGCAATAATTTGATAGCTAATGTTTGAGATTAGGAGTTACTTCTTTCCTTATTTTGCTTACCTCTTATCTTATTGATTTAGATATGCTTGACTCAAGATTTCCTAAATTTGAATTATCCTATCTCAAGTCATAGTTAGTTGTCCCTAGTTGAAATAAGCTAGAATTAATCATGCTATCTCTCGACTTACATAACCTTTCATAACCATTCAACTAGATATGAAGTAATACTATAAGTTATTTATCAAATAGCTAAGATCTCTCTTCAACGACTTGAAAATCTGAATGTTAATAGGTCTTTTAGGAGTCAACTCTTGTTTTATAACCCAACACAAATGCCCAAGCTCACTTTCTTGATCTATTGCAGGGTTTATACATAATGAAAATCATAAGCATCCATTCGTTGAATTAATAAGAAAAAGTTTCACAAAATAGTTTAAGAGTAACTTCTATAAACGGTTCAACCACTCATAACAACAATAAATTCCCCAACATTCATATTTTCAATAGAAAAAAAGGTAAAAAAGTGAGAAAATAAGAAACTAGATAAAGCTTTGAACTCTTATCTTTAGTCTAAGAAAGCTAGAAAATATCGTTGTTAGTTTGTCTTAGTGATTCCTAAGGTTAATGCAGCTTCCTCTTTTGGTTGCCAACAAAACCTCCTACTTTGCATCCTTTAGATGTTATTTAATGATTGTTGGAGGCTCCTAGGGATTTAAGCCTTTATATATGTTAGAAGGAGGGTCCTAACACTTAAAATCTTGTGTTTGACTCGTCCAAGGATCAGCTTCACTATCACCCTCGTGCTTTTGCATGAGGTTGATAGAAAGTTGGTCTCCAGGCACATTGCACTTTGATAACTTTATGCATCTTCCACTATTTTGGCCATAATTCCTTCTCCATAACTCCTTTTGACTTGGAATTTGAATGGAAAGAATCTCACATATTGGTCTTACTCCGTACTAATTTCATGGCCATCTAAGCTCTACAAGTATGCCTAATGGCTCAATAAGCTCACTATGCCACATCTAATGGTGAAATTCTACTACTTGTGAAACTAACCACCAAAGTGCGTTAATCCATTCCTAAAATAAGTTTAAAATTTACCCTCACACATTAAAAAATACCAAAAAAAAATTAAAAATATAAAATATAGTGAAAATATGCAAAAATAAAAAACACTAAACCTGAAACAAACAAACAACACTTAAAACATATGAAAATAACCTATAAACATATCCTAAAAGTACGCTTATCACAAAATTAGGAATAGCTTCAAATCACAACCAATTATCTGTGAGATAGACCTTAAATTACCCCACTACATAGTTAATTAGGTTAATTATTATTTTGTGGTATCTTAGATGTGCTTTCTACAATAAAGAGATTGTTTACATTTATTAGTGCTTCATTAAGGAATTGTTCATTTATTTCTTCTTTTTCTTAGCTCTCCCCTCCTTTAAAGTGTGATAAGTGATCTACCATTACATTCTCTCCTCCCTTCTTGTCTAAAATTTTGATGTCAAACTCTTGAACTAGAGCACCCTCTGAATGATCCTTGGCTTTGCATCCTTCTTAACAAAAAGGTATTGCAATGCCATATGATCTATAAAAATAATAACTTTTGAGCCTAAAAGAGATGAATGAAAATTATCATAAGAAAATACCACTATAAGTAACTTGTTCTCAATTTTGGCTTAGTTCAATGGTGCTTCTACCAAGGTCTTACTTATGTAGTATATGGCATGCAATTTATTTTCTTTCCTTTCTCCAAGCACATATTAAATGGCGTGATTGCTTGCATCACACATGATTTTAGAGGGCAAGGACTAATCCTTCGATTTTAAGATTGGTGTAAAGGTGAGTGCCCTATTTAACCTATCAAAAGCATGTAAACAATTAGTATTAAAATCAAAAGGCAAATTTTTAATCAATAAATTTATTAAGGTTTTAGAAATAAGAGATAAATTCTTGATAAATGGTTGGTAGAACCATACATGACTTAAGAATGCTTGGATGCCCTTGATGTTTGTTGGACATGGGATATTTTTAATGACCTCAGTCTTAGGTCAATACACTTCAATCCCTTTACATGAGATCTTGTGACCCAATACAAATCATTTATGGACCATGAAATGAAAAATTTGAATTCAATACCAAATGGGAATCCTAAAATTTTTGGAAAACTCTATCCAAATTTGATAGATAATGATAAAAAGTATCTCTTAAAATTGAAAACTGATCCATAAATACCTCAACTATATCCTCAATCATGTCCGTAAAAATGGCCATCATGCACTTTTGGAAGGTGAAAAGTGCATTATAAAGGCCAAAAGGCAACCTCCGATATGCTAATGCTCCATAAGGGCACGTAAAGGTTAACTTCTATTGATCTTTTAGATAAATGAAGACTTAGTTATAGCCTGCATAACAATCAAGGAAATAATAGATGCAAACCCTACTACTACCTCAATAATTTGGTCTTCAAATGCAATGCAAAGTTATCTTTCTTAGTGGTCAAATTAAGCTTCCTATAGTTGATTCAAATTCTTTAACCGATGATTATCCTATTGGATAACATCTCTCCTTTTCTATTATCCGTCATTGGTATACCTCCCTTCTTTGGCATGCATTGCATTAGGCTCACCCACTTACTATTTGAAATTAGATAAATTGTTCCTAAATCTAAGAAATTCACTGTCTTTTTCTTTATAACCTTTTGCATGTTTGGATTTAGCCTCCTTTACATTTCCCTCACTTTCTTTATTACCTTTTGCATGTTTGGATTTAGCACATTGAGGCTAATACCTCTAACATCTAAAATTTGCTAACCCAAGGCCCTCATTCTCTTCTTGATTGTCTATACCACCTTCTCTTTCTCCAATTCTAGTTTGTTGGATATGATAATAGGCAATGTGTGATCTTTACCTAAAAATGTGTATCTAAGATGGGAAAGTAAGGGTTTTGACTTTATGGTGGGTGACCTCACTATGGAAGGTGGTGTGAGTGCTTCAGTTCTTTGCAAAGTTTCTTACCTTAATTCCTTACCCAACGCCTCTTCTTATAAGCTCTTATCTTTCTTTAACTTCATTGTAAGCCCTATGGCACCCAAAAGGGGCGAGGGTGAATTGGGTATTTAAAAAATCTTAACTAATTAAATTAACAACCTAAACCAATTGTAAAATAAATGCAATCACTAAACCAATATTCAACCTAAGATGATATGAGACTGAAAATGCCAAAATGATTGTAACAAATTAAAATTCAAGCCACATAACCAACAATGAATAAAGGAGTTAAGGGAAGAGAGAAACATAAGGAAATTATAGAAGTTCACCTACCCCAAAGATAGGGTGCGTCTACTTTCCAACAATTTTTTGGATGATCTTTACTAATTAACCAAAACAAGTACAATCTTCTTACAAGGTGAAAAATAGCATTTACAATCTTACTTTTCAAAGGTGAAGAGTAACCCTATCAAAGACTCAATCTTCATGTTGAAGGTGAAGAGTAAACTTTATCAACTCTTTCCAAAGTAGAGATAAACCTCTACAACTTACAATTATCCAAATGATTCAATACTTCAAATTTTAAGTAACCAAATACACCTTAAAAGGTGTTTCATTTAATGCACAATTAAACTAAGGACTCTAGCTTTCAATGAATGATATAAATGAGTGATGGCAATCTTGAAAGCTTAAACAAACTTAGTATGATAGAAACTGTGCACCAAAATGTGAATGTATGCTTGCAATAGGATTGAAATATTCCAAATACAATCTTGACAATTTAGAGCACTTTATACAAATTCAGTTTAAAACACAATTATAAAAGCTAAAAAATCAAACTAAAATTCTAAAGCACTCCTAACACATTAGGTAAACTAAAAACAATAAATATATGCACCCAAAAATTGATTTAAATGGTGAAATTTGTGATTAAATGAAGAACATAAAAAACAAGATAGTTTTAATGTATGAGTGAACTAATGCACTCAATTGATAAATCAATCAACCAAGAATTCGAAACTATGATTATTTTGACTCCTAAGAACTCAAAAAAACACAAAATAATAATAACACACACTAAGAAATAGATTAAGTAGGTTGAAATTGGAATCAAATTAGAACCAATAAAAACATAAGCTATCTTTAAGTATTGGAATTGTAAGTCCTATGGCACCCAAGAGGGGGGGTGAATTGGGTATAAAAAACTTTTTGCAAACTCAACCTATCAACTTAAATCAATTTGAAAACTAAATGCAATCACTAAACCAATATTCAAC
>JAOXYD010133604.1:0-10903 GCA_028565735.1 Pinacopodium congolense | reverse complement strand
AACTAAGCCCATTATGTGTCACAAATTTTCGACTTTGTCTTACTTGATAGATTTTAATTGCAAAGATTGAGCATTTGAGTAAGACGATAGGCTGTGAAAAGTTCATTCATTATGATTACATTATTTTTTGGGAGTTAATACTTGAGTTTCCTGTTACTCTTAAATATGATGATACTACAAAATTGGATGAATTCACTTTTATATTAAGGGTACAACCTTATAAACTTGATTATGATGTTATGCATCAAATTTTTGGCTTCCTTAAAATGGGAATTAAGGATAAACATCCAAATTTCAAAAGTAAATCATATTGGAAGTAACTTACTGGATTTGATGAGTTTAACCCTAATAATCCTCCCAACACTCTTATTACAATTG
This sequence comes from Pinacopodium congolense, assembly GCA_028565735.1. Lineage (NCBI taxonomy): Eukaryota > Viridiplantae > Streptophyta > Magnoliopsida > Malpighiales > Erythroxylaceae > Pinacopodium > Pinacopodium congolense. Next base: position 10,525 of record JAOXYD010133604.1, on the reverse strand, counting down.
TAGAGCATCTTTTTCTACATAAATTTTTGTGCCATGTATTTTTTATTAAAACAGAGAGCAACAAATGTTCTATCAAGGAATTGTTTTTTCTATGGTGTATGGATACTATTTATAAGGTATGTATGTCTTACCATATAATTCATTCCTTAGTTGGCGTCTTTTAGATGAGAAAATCCTCTTTAGATATGGGCTTCCTTGCCACTACCCTTGCTATATTTTATAATGTGGATTTAAGTGGACTGACTATGATGGACAAGGAGTACTTAGATATTGAACACTTGTCTTTCTTAAAGCTTTTATCACAACATTCCTTAAGCGAGTTGTGAAACCCTAGCACTAGAATTGACTTACAAAAATGGAAAAGAAATGCACCTTCAAGTCCTCACCTAATCATAGATGAGTATTCTGAAGAGAGTTCTGCCAATGAAGGGGATTAATAGGACATAATTTTGAATGCTCTAGATGAGAATAATATAAATATGGAAAGGCGCATTGACACAATGGAGGAAATAATCAATGAAGTGACAAACTAATAATAAGAGGCTTTGAAGGAAGTGAAATGCCACCAATGTTATCAGACTAAAAAATTGGTTAATTTCTTCACCCTCCAATGAGTTCAAATCCCTTCTCTAACTCCATCACCTCCGACTTGCTCATAAGCCTTCTTGCCCTTTATCTCTTATTTTTGTGTTTTATTCTCTATGTTGTGTTTACAATAATCATTTGTAGTATTTATTTTCTCCTTACCACATTGAGGACAATGTGTTGTCCAAGTGTGGGGAGGTGGCATGGTGTCAAGTAACATGATGTGTCGCGTCTTACATCTTATTCATAAATATGCATTTTGTATGGCACCTTGTTTGAAAACATGCAGCTTTTTTTTTCATTGTTGTGTGCATTTTGGATGCATCAATGGCATGACTTGGAATGGAATTGGGTTAGCTAGGAATAAAATTGTTTAAGTAGGGAAAAAATATAACCTTAGGAAGCTCACTTAAGATTGTCTTTCCATTGAAATTGCAAACTACTTAGGTATTGCTTACCCTTTCTTACTTCTTCTCCATTTTTTTTAAGGCACTTCATTTGAGGATTTGACTTAATTAGTAGGCATTATGAGTAATTATTTATGGAAATTTTTATTAGAGAGTAGTGGTATAGGCTCACAATTGAAATGAAATAAGAAATCCAATGACTACTCGACTAACTCCTAAGTGAAAAAGAAATAAATCAACCAAAAAAGGAGTTAAGAGTAAAGCCAATAGGCTCGCTATGGGCTGTGATTTGGTTGAGTAATCATAGGTGTACCCTTAAAGAAATTCACCTTCACGTAAAAAGGCCAAATGATACTCCACCTTCACTAAAAGAACATCACTTAGTTAAGTAACTGGAAGTGTACCCCTAAAGATGTGGACCATCATGTAAAAAGACTAAGTAGTTATTCTTAACCAATGAAAAAGAATTGAAGTTTAAATGAAAATTGCAAAACCTATGAATCTCTCCTATAAAAATCAAGACATTTCATGAGTGATTGCTTGATAACGACCTACCTTTCAATTAGTAATTGACCATAGGGCATACTTATAAATGTTTTTAATGTACGAATAAGATAGCAATGCTCTAATTAATAAGCATTATCAATTCAAAGACATTCATAAAGTGAATAAATTAAGTGCATATTTTGGATCTTCTTGAATGATTGACGTTCCTGACCAATCCAATTCCATGAAATCTCTTGCCATGGTTACATTCAAGCTATCATTCATCAGTCCATCTTATGTGTTTTCCTTGCGTTTGTTTACCTAAAATTTGAATTCTTTTCTTGAGGATAAGCAAAGGTCTAAGTATAGGGAAGTTGATAATTATGCTTTAGGCTATGTTTTTCTAAGTGTTTAATATGAGAGTTTGCATGTTTATGATCCATTGAAGACTTAGGCTATTGTTCTTTTGATGTTTTTCTTGTTTTTGTAATTCTAAATTTATGAGTAATGATTTTGCAAGTGCTTGATCTATGATGGTGTCGGTATGTAAACGAATTTGAAGGAAGGAGCAAGATTAGAGGAGATCAAAGAATGAAGGAAAAGACCCAGGTTATGAATCATGATAGTAAGTCACAATTGTGACAAAGAGATTTGGACATTCACCTATCACTAACAATGTCATGATCGTGACTCAAAGTCACGGTCGTTAACTTTAATGATTCTCAAGAAAAGGAACAATGTCATGATCGTGACTTACTTAAATTTCCAAGCCTGTATCTTCTTCGGGTAATTGGGCATATTTAAGGGCTCTAAACCCTATGAGTTGCCACTAAACATTAGCATAATTACCCTAAAAGGCAAGAAATAGGTTGGAGAGGATTCCAAGAGTGGAAACAAAGATCATCCATCAAGATTTCAAGGAGCTTATCAACTTTCTAGATTTTCCAGCTTGTGGGAGTAAAGAGAAGAACACCAAGCTTTGAGTAGTTCTATTCCTTCTTCTCTTTTGCTCTCTATTTGTATGGATAATATGGATGTTGCTGAGTGTTTGGACATTATGAGTGACTAAATACATTATAGGAATTTCATTTTGATTTATTTTGTGGAACTTTATTTTATTGATTCAATGAAATGATGTTTGTGATATTTATTATGCTTCCACCTTGCAATAGATTAAGAGATTGAGCTTGGTAAATTTATGTTAAGTATACAATAAGAGTTGACTCTCAATAGACCTATAAATATCATGATTTTTAATTGATTTAAGAGATATCTTGGTTGATTAATAGGTTGCCTATAGGATGATTTCACATCTAATTGGATTCCTATGAAAGGTTTGTAGATTCAGAGACTGCAAAACTAATTTTATTTTATTTAACTAGGGAAAATTAGTTATACTTTGAGAGAGGGTGACTAAGGCATCAGGATATCTTGGGTCAAATATAATTGAATCAATAAACTAAGATGGAATTAAAATAGCGATAAAATGAATCCTAGGTTTTTAATCTTGAATTCCTAAATTTTTGTACCTTGCCTTTAATTTGTTGAATTGCTTTACTTAGTTTAATTTTTAGTTCTTGTTGTTCCAAAATATGCCTAAGAGAAAGTTTAACTTAAATCGAGTGGTGACTAAACTTAATCCTTATAAAAAAATATCTTTTATACTACAAGTTTACAAGGATGATATAGAGATCATCATAAAAAAATTTGATAAGTTTTTTTTAAGATAAAGAAAATTAAATTGATGAGTAGAGTAATAAGTACAATGGACAAAATGGAGCACAAAACCACAACTTATATAAAGAAGGCTTTAAAAACAATGCCTATGATTATCACCACCTAAAGATATAGGCCTTGTTAATTAATTGAGACTTAATTGTTCATACATATATAACATAATATGATCATTATGAAGGTTCTTAGAATTATACAATAAATAGACCTTTTTCAAAACTCACAACCCTTGTCATCAGTGTCCCTTTTGGTATTTCTCTATAGTATGTAAATTCCATCTTTTCCTAATAGAGGTGTATTTTATGGTATTTCCATATGTGCTTTAATGTGATTCCATCCCTATTTTGATAACTAAATGTTTTATTTGTTTTCATTTTGAATTTACATTTAGAATTGATCATTGGACATAAACACTATTGAAAAAGACCAATTTTGGAAGAGATTTATAGAACAATTAACCAAGGAGACAAATTATAGACCTTTAATAATGGTCACTAATAGTGCAATTGATGGTCTAGAAAACCACATTTGATGGTAGAATTTTGGTTCTTCTATGATGGTTATTGTAAGGGGCCATTGATGTATTCCTAAAGGCCGTTAAACGTCTAGAAAATGAGGTTTATTTATAAAACTTAAAGGCAACCACATTTTTTTTCCTTTTAAATCAATTTAAACCCTAGAGTGGACATATAAATAGATGAAGAGAGAGTAGATTTCGCAGCTTTTGGCTCCCACTTGAGCAACCCTTTATTTCTTCTTATTTTTCTTAGGTTTTTTAGTTATTTATCTTAGCTTTTCATATTATCTTGGATTATGTTCTTAGATTCTATTATTTAGGTGTAGAATATTGGTTACATTTATGTTTTTATGGCTATCTTTGTTATTTTAGTTTTATGATTCTATGTATTTCATTTGGGTTTTGTTAAATACTTGTTGAACCTTTGGTTCTTGATAGTTTAATGCTTAATCTTTAATTTCTAACCTTTTCTTTATTATTTTCTTTAGGTTTTCTACAATTTCAAATTTTATCCTTAATATTTTTGTTATGTTAGAGTAATTATATTTAAGTTAGAAGATATTTAAAGGATTAATAGGTTATAATTGTGAGAACTGAATTAGGTTTTACTTGTTTTAAGTTTTTATGCTAGGATTAAATGGAAACTCCAATTAAATGCCAAGAACTAGGGATTATATTGCAGGATTAGTGCTCCTATTAGTAATTCATAATTCAATTTCTAGGTTTGAGCTTTTCATCCTTAATTGTCATTAGTGAATTCCACAAGTGTCAATAGGTTAATTGATTTTATAAGTAAAACTTAATCAACTTATCTTAGAGTTTCGATTCTTTAGGTTACATGATTTGAGCTTGTGAAATTATAGCCTAAGTTAGCTATTCCTTAGTTTTTAATGCTACTATGCCTTTAAATATAGGGATCATATTCTAGATTATTGCGTAGTTAAGGATAAGTTTTAGATTGTATTGGATTTATCTAAAATTGGAGAAATAGAGGACGAAGGTCATACTAGAGTCTATAGGCTAGCATCTTTGGTATAAAACAATTTACATATTTTCAATGATCAGTTGTAATTCATAAATCTTGATAATGTCTTCTGCCTAACTTTTCATTATTAGTATCTGTTTCTTATCCTTTTCAATTCCTATTTTAGTCACTTTAATTTCATTAATTGTCTTTTTGTTTATTTTAATTTCTTCTCATCAAGCTTTTATTTTTTTATTTTCTTTTACACAACATTAAATATAGCTAAAAACATTACCAGTTCTCTATGGGATTCACCCTAACCTGCACTACTATGTAATTAAGAGGTTAGGTTAGATATTTTTCTAGCTTATGACAGCTCATCATTTCCTTATAATAGAACCAAAATTGAGATGAATGAAATGAGTAATGCTGAGGTGATTTGATATCACTATTTTTAATTTAAATAATTCAATTGATTCACATGCAATTCCAATTCAAATCCAAAGAAACCTAACGGCAGTGTACTAATCCCAAGTAATAAAGTGGAGTACATTTAAAACTCCAAAATTTCGAACCCGCAAAGAAAATCTGTGACTACTAGGGCAATTGGCTTATAATTATTTAAGGAACCTTAAGGACTTTAAAACTAAAAGGGTTAGATGACACAATAACTCTAAAAAATTCTAAACACCTTCCAACCCTTCAATTGAATTCTAAGTTGTCTAAAGATTACAAGTTAATTATCTTGCTTAGGACTAGGTCTAAGTGACTCAAGTGACTTATGAAATGAATTGGAATCTCTAATCTAGGACCTTTAGTAACTCAAAACAATGAAATGGTTAAGTCATTGCCTTATCTCTAATTATCCTAAATTGATCTTTGGTTATTTCATCAATTAATAGGTATTAGGCTTAAAGTTCAAGAAGTTCTAATCGTAAATTCCATTTAAGATTAGTACCCTCAAATAACCAAGGTACATTTCTCGCATCCAAGGATTAAACCATGTTGTTTGCTGAATTTTCCAATGGTTTAGGTAGATATTATCGGATCCTAAACCATCTTTAGTCATATTCTAAGTGGCCAACAAAAATAAGCTTTAAGATTTTAAATAAACAAATATTATCATCCAATTTTATGTTAATCATGTACTCAAGACATTCAAGGACCTGTTCTAAGCTAGAATTAAGCTTCAAACATCACAAATATATAAGAATTTTGGATTAAAATCAAAATAGCCCATGTTCATGTATATATATGAATAAAAGAGATAAAATGAGTGAAAGAAGGGTTTAGATCTCACCAAATATTGTGACAAGGTGTTAGAAAACCTCTAATCATCTCAAAAAACTCTTAGGAATCCTTAAAACAACCTGAATTTACAAGCACAAAGGTAGGAAAAAGAAAAAGAAACTAGAAACCTACGAATTAGGGAAAGAAAAGAGAGAAAGAGATTTGATCTAAATTCTCACCTTAATTTCGTATTGGCTACCTCAATTTTGATTCCTAAAGCTTCATTATATGTCTAAGGCAAGTGGACACAAGTTGGAAGCAAGTGGAGCAAGTTAAGAGCAAGTTGCAATTGAAATATCTTGACTACATAATAAAACGACGTTTGAATTGTAGTAAAATGGTGCCTGATTTACCCCATTGTTTTAGTCTCAAGAGAGTGAACCTTGGGTGAACAAGAGTAAAACGGCACCGCTTTAGCCCTTAAGTTTGATGAACAGGAGTAAAACCCTGGTGAATAGGAGTAAAACGTTGGGTTAATAGGATTGTTTTTTTACTCTTTTTTACAAAATTTTCTGCTGCATTTCTCAGATTTTCTTCATGTTTTGGCTTCCATCTACAATGTTCAACATTTATAAACATAATTAATCACTTTAACAACAAATTAGAGCAAATATACATTAATTTGGCATAAAATTGATAGGAAAATGCATTGAAATCATAGACTAACAACACCCCCACACTTAGATTTTGCTTGTCCTCAAGCAAAACATTAAATCATCCAATTTAAAATAGCCTATAAGCATAGGAAAACTTGCTCAACTCATAAAACCCAATCATTGACACCTTTCCTTAATCATTTAATCATCAAATAAATCATTAAGATGTTATATGATTAATCAAGCATGTATAGCAACAAAGGACTTTAAATAGCTTTATATTCTTTCAAACTTTAGCCTAACTTGCATCAAATTGTTTCCATGCATAAAATGAATTTGCACAAAGCGAAATGACTCATCTTTTAAGCAACTTCACATCTTTTAACCATTAATCACAACTTAAGAAAATAAGTGAGCTTTTAAGGCTTGATTGAGAGATTATTCAATCTTTTTACGCGAAAATGAACATTTTTGTCATGAATATCCTTGGTTACTTAATTAAGTCACCTCACATCAACTGGTTATTAGCACCACTCTTTAACTTCAACCAATTGGTTCGAAGTTACTAGAATGAATAAACATTGCTCACATTTCACAATTCAAGCACCTTTTTCATTTTTTTCTTCTCTTTTCATTTTCCATTGAATTTTATTTTTAATTAAAATAAGATAATAAAAATTCTAAAAGAAGTTACAAAAAGCTTTTGGGATACACATTTTATACATGGAAATTCATAATGCGGATCAAATATCCATAATCTAAAATATGAAACCATCAAAGTTCAATGTTAATAAACTTTCTTAACTAATAATATAACATCTTAAAACATCAAAATGATCGTAATCAAAAGGGAAAATGTCAATAATAGTAATCAAAATAAAAAACATTTTTTCACAAATTATAAATTATCTTGAAAAAGATGCTAAAATGACATACTTTAGAACAAATTAAGCATAAGTTTGAAACAACCATTCCGTCACCCCACATTTAAATTGAACATTGTCCTCAATGTTAATAAAAGCAAATAATAATGCACAAATATGAGGGAAAAAGGAACAGAAAGCACCCAGAAGGAAGATAATATCATTTGAAGATTTGTTGAAGGTGCATAATGAAAACTTGCTCCAAAAGATAGCAATGATTGAATATAATACTTGCAAATCCAATAAAAGATAATCGAAGCACCAGAAACCAAAGACAAGCAGCTATGCTCCATAAAGGAACATGATCAAAGAAAGACAAGGAGTATAAAAAAAAGAAAAAAAAGAAAAGCACACCAAATAAAAGAGAACACACCAAAGCACATTTAAATACTACTATGGTTGGGTTGCCTCCCATCAAGCGCTTATTTAAGGTCTTTTAGCTAGACTTTAAAGTTATGGAACTTTAAATCTCATCTTGGTGCCAGAACCTAAATTTTTCACTTCACCATTTTCATCCTCAAAAGAGGCCAAATTTTGAGAAGGGCATAAACCATGTAATTAATTTTGAAATTTTAGAACTTTGCCCTTCATGGAACACAAATCATGACTTTGAAACTTCCAAAAATAATCTTGACTTAACATGTCTTGATTTTGAAAATTTAGAACTTTACCCTTCATAAAACATCAATCATGACTTTAAAACTTCCATGGAAAATAATCTTGACTTACCGTGTCTGGCCTATAATCAAAAGCGTTGACACCAATAAAATCAACAAATTTGATTACTCTTTTAGATTAAACCTCATCATGTTTAACAAATTTATCATCATTAACTATTTCAAGAACCTTAACATCATGGTCTTTGACATTAATATCTTCCCTAACATCAATGAAATAAATAAAAGCAGCATCCATTTGATCATTCAACAAGTATGCATAAGCACTTTCATTACTTTCATAAACAACATTTTCACTTTCTTTTGCATCATAGTCCTTATAATCCAAAAAATTCACAACATGATGGTTAGGATAAACATGAAAATCCTCCTCCTCATCATCATCATCCATAGCACCCACTTCTAATTCAGTTTTCTCATTTTCAATGTTTGGAGTTTAACTAATAGGTGCAACAATTTCCATTAACACTCGTCTCAAGTTAGGATAAGAAGGTTCCAACTCTTTAACTATAGATTGGTTTTTAGCTAGATGCTTATATAATTAAGTTACGCTATATAAGGGTTTGCGTAATTTTTGAAACAACTGAATAGAGTGCCTAGATGGAGCATCCAACATCTGTGGATATGGAATTCTAGGTGAACAAGATGGGATAGATGAATCAGCAAATAACATAGGTAGGCTACTTTCATTCTTAAATTCTTCACTTCTTGACAACTTTCCATCACTTTTCTCTCATTCTTGTCTTCACTCACATCCTTCATGTCATGACTAGAAAGCACAGTGATGGCCATAACAGGCTCTTTAGGGATAGGTTCAGGCATAGAAGGTAAAGTTCTAGGTAACTGTTCATCTAAGAGCTGTGTAATCTGACCTACTTGAGTCTCCAAATTCTTAATTAAATTGTCATGAATTTGCATCCTAGACTCATTAGTTTGGATATATTTCATCATTGTCTCTTCAAGGTTGGACTTTTCTTGGTCAATTGGCTTAGGAAGGGCTGCTAATTGAGGATTGGCAAGGGATTTTGGTACTCTTGATCATTGAAGCATGAAAAATGAGGGTGGCTCTCTCTAGAAGGGTAAGAGTCCATCCCTTGTGTATTAGAAAGATAATGCTCTAATGAAGGTTCAAGTTCATAAGAATTTCTTACTTGGCAATTTATGGATGCATGAAAGGCACTACCATAATATTCACAAGCTATAAGGCCATGGAATGCACTACTACCAAATTGAGCTTGTAAACCTTCCAATTGCTTACTAAGGCCAACTATTTAAGCTTGTAAAGATGGGACATCATTCATGGCTTGAGCTCTAAATAGTTGCCGATGAAAAGGTTCAAAATTGTATTGAAAGCTATTGGATGCCACGTTCTCTATCAACTTATAAGCTTCACTTGGGGTTTTTCTCATTAAATTCCTACCAACAGTAGCATCTATGAGATTACGAGACGATGATGAGAGCTTTAGGTAAAAAATATGACTTTGATCACAAATACTAAAATTATGCATAGGACAAGTGGCAAGTAACTCTCTAAATCTTTCCCAAGACTCATGCAAACTCTCATTCTCATATTGCCTAAAAGATTAAATCAAATTTTCATTTTAACTAGCTTGGTTGGGGAAAATTTTTTTGCTAGAAATTTATGTGTAAGATCATCCCAAGTTGTGATGGAATCAAGCTGGAAAGTGCTAAGCTATGTGGGACCTCTATCTTTTAATGAAAATGGAAATAGTCTAAGTCTAAGAGCATTATTTGAAACATCAAGACTTCTATAGAGGTCGCACATGTCTTAAAATTTATTCAACGATCATTAGGATTTTCTAAGGTGAACTGCTAAACTAAGAAGACCTTATCAATGAAATGACTGCATATGAAATTTCAAAATGATCCAGTTCTATCCTAGGCCTAACAATACTAGACTTAGGACCACTCCTAGTTTGTATAGTTAATTTCATCATCTTTGGTTTTTTCTAAGGTTTGACATTAAAGTGCTCATGATATTCCATTTTGTTGAACTAAGGGAGGTTCCACCCAATTTTGATGATGAAAAAACACTATTTATACTAATATTTTTGTTTAAGTGCGTTTAAAGATAGGTATGTTGAAAATAAGATGTTTAACTAATTAATGACATCGATACAAAGTGCTAACAACCAAAGGTTGGTCGATTGAATATGGACCGGTCGACCGAATGGTTATTCTTGAGCCTATAAAAATAACTTGTCTAAAGGTTATTCTTGAGCCTTGAAAAAGAAGAGAATATTATAACTGAATTAACTTTTGTATCACTTAATTTATTTTCAATAAGTACAAGTTCATTCCATCTTATTTGTTTTATATTGGTTT
>JAOXYD010133593.1:0-10904 GCA_028565735.1 Pinacopodium congolense | reverse complement strand
TAAACACATGCAAAACACTTAGAAAAACACATACAAAAACACAATTATCATTTACTCAAAGCAACAAGAAGAAAAAGAAAAATTTTACTTAGAAATCATTTAATAATTATTTAATGCTCACCAAATCAAGGACATTGATGGAAATAAAATACAACAATTAACAATCAACTCATAATTTCAATCATTCCTAGATAAGATATCTAAAGTATTTCCAGGAGAATCATAAAAATTCAAGTGTAAAGGGCATAAAACTCTAAGGCCACTAGACACATCTTCAGAAACTTTCCTCAAGAGGTTAAAAACAAGTTTGGAAGTTTTGAAAGGTCTAGAATCAAGATTAACTACCCTCTTTTGGCAAGAACACCTCAGTTGCAGATTTTCCAAACTAGGAGAAAGAAGAGAAGATTGTTCTCATCATCTGGTTTCTTGTTCTATCTTATCTTTTATTATCTTGTGTCTGTATATTATGATAGTTGAGTGATTTGTTGACATTAAGGGTTGATGAACTATATTGTAGGGATTCCTATTAAACTATTTTATTGAACTTTTATCTTTTTTTTTAAATGAATGGATGGTTGTGATAGTTGTTATGCTTAAACCTTGCAAAATATTGAGAAATTAAGGTTGGTAACATGTGTTGGATTATGAAATGAGAATTGACCCCCAATAGACTTGCAACTATTAGGTTAGTTAATTGATTAGAGAAAAATCTAAATTAATCAATTGATTACCTATAAGGTTACTTAACAACTAGTTGAACTTGTAGAACTAGTTTTATAGATTGAGAGATTGCAAGATTAATCTTATTTAAATTTTTTAGGGACATTTAATTACACCTTGAGAGAGGGTGATTGAAGTAACAAGATATCTTGGGTTAAGCATGAATCCAGTAATTCCTAATCTTTAATCTTGGATTCAAAAGTTTTTGCATATTTTTCTTCTAATAATTCATTGTTAAATTGCGTTATTTAGGTTAATTTTAATATTTTTCGCTTAAATTTGTGCCGTAAACAAAGTTTAACTTGAATTAGGTGGTGATTAAATATAATCTTTGTAGGACGATATCTGCTTATAGTATGAATTACGATCCGTATATTTATGATGTTAGGGTAAAACAAGTTCGCAGTTAGGTTAGCTATCAACAATTTTTTGGCTTCGTTGCTGAGGATTGATAATGTTAACATCTTTCTTGATTTGGACGATTTTGATTTAAGAGTTTTTGATATTTTTCCTTGTGTGTATTTACATGTGCATGAACAAAATGAATACACGAAGGTCTGATGAAGTAACTAAGGAAGAATTATCCAACATCACTATAGAAGAGAGGAAGTTGCGAAGAGTTAAGTGCTAAGGGACTCTATAAAGAACTATGTCAAAAGAAGGTGATCAGCTAGGTGCCTAAAGGAAGTTAGTGGACTTCATATGCTAAGGATTAGTGTTAAGTAACAAGGGATCACAAGGCCTCCAGTTCAAGTGAAAAACTTTAAAATTAAGCCAGCTTTGCTCAACATTTCTTCAATCGAATGTCACACATCTTCCAAGCTTTTTAGAGATTTGTGAGACATTTCGGTATAATGGATTATTTGAAGATGCAGAGAAGATGAAGTTGTTTCCCTTGACATTGAAGGGTAGAGCCAAGACATGGTTAAACTCTCTCAACCATGAGTTTATTATTACTTGAGAGAAACTTGCACAAGGCTTCCTCGCCAAGTACTTCCCATTGTATAAAACCATAAGGATCATCAAGGAGATCATAAACTTCCAATAAAGGGAGCAGGAATCATTATATGAATCTTGGGAGCGATTTAAGGAGCTATAGAGGAGTTTTCCACACCACAAGTTTCCAAGGGAGCTCCTTTTGTAGACTTTCTATAACGAGGTTAACCAAATTACAAGAGGAACAATTGATGCAGCGACTAGAGGTTCTTTGATGAAGAAAATCATTGATGTAGCCCATGACCTTTTGGAAGAGATGAAAAACAACAGTTGATTATGGTCGAATGAAAGGAAGAGGCAAAGTTCTAAGGAGTAAAAAGGTATGATTTAACTTGACTCGTTGACAGCCCTCTAAGGACAGATTTTAGCTCTCACCAAGTAATTAGGAAACATGTAAGGAGCTTCCTTGTATTTAGTGAAGGGGATGCAACTCATGTGTGAATTATACAGATAAGACAACCATGTCACTACATATTACTTTATGATGGAGATTAGTAGGGTAGAGTCATTGAATTATATTTGAGGACATGAAAGATGTAATAATCCTTATTCTAACACTTATAATCCGAGCTAGAAAAACCACCAAAATCTTTCTTAGAATATTAACAATGTAGGTAATCAAGTGAGAGCACAATCACCTTTGAGTTTTCAACAAGATCAGCTTGGATCTTTGGAAAACAAAATGGACAGGCCGCTGGATATCTTGGGTTCCAAGTTTTCAAGTCAAGAAGATAGGCAAAAGAGGATGTTTGTAAGCTAAGAGGAAAGTCGGAACAGGATGGAGGACAAATTTGACCAAATCGTGAAGAACCATGCATCATCCATCTATAATTTAGAGGTATAAGTGCGACAACTTGCTCATGCTATGTCAACTAGGAGTGCATGAAGCCTACCTACCTAGCAACATTGAAGCTAATTTAAGGGAATAATTAAAGGTGATTACACTTAAGAGTGGCAAGCAATTGAAAGAATCTAGAGTGGGAAAGGAGAACCAAGTGAAAGGGAAAGGCAAGGAGCAAAAGGAAGAGAAGGTAGAAGAGAAAGAAGAAAACAATCCATACATCCCTCCACCACCCTACGAGTCCAAGATTCCATATCTATAAAGGGTGAAACAACTTTAAGTGGATGCACAATTCTGCAAGTTTTTGGAGAAATTAAAGAAAATTAAAATCAATTTTACTTTTGTGGAAGCTTCAGATAGCATGCCCAAGTATGCCAAGTTTTTAAAAGATAGCTTGAGTCATATGTGCACTTGGGAAGACAAACAAATGGTGGCTTTGATAGAGAGTTACAACTCCATCATCACTAGCCAAATGCCTTTAAACTTACAAAATCTAGGAAGTTTCACTATAACTTATGTTGTTGATAATTCATAATTTTCTAAATGTTTATATGATTTAAGGGTAAGTATTAACCTGATGCCTTTATCTATTTCTGGAAATTGGGATTAGGAGATGTCAAGCCAACTTTCGTACTCATATAATTGGTAGATCAATATATCAAATGACCATATGGGGTGGTAGAATATGCTTTGGTAAAAGTGGACAAATTCATAATTCCCGTTGACTATGTTATGCTAGATTTTAAAGAAGATAGGAATTGTCCGTCGATTTTGTGTAGGTCCTTTATAAATACTGGTAGGGAATTAGTTTATATGCATGAAGGAAAGATGGTATTAAGAATTGGGGATGAGAAGGTTGGGTTCAAAATGAGTAAATCTTTAAAGAAGCCTGTGGGAAGTAACACTTATATGAAAAATGATATTGTGGATGAATGTGTGAAGGAAGTAGAAGAGCAAGTTGAGGAATTTATAGAAGTTCAAAGAGATGAGAGTGTGAACTAAGAGGAGTTGTGTGAGGAGGTTGAGCAACAAATATTTTAAAGAACAGATGCTCTCACACTACCCTCCATATTGAAGCCACCCTCACTAGAATGGAAGCCCTTACCTTCTCAGCTTAGATACATGTTGGTCCTAAATGGCACCTTAGAAGGGGGTTGAATTAGGTTCTAAAACATTTAAGCTAGAATCAAACAAAACAATTTAATAAATTTGCAGAAGCTAAAATAAATATGAAAAAAATAAAATGAAAAGAAACTTGGACTTTATTAAAGATGTAATAAGCAATGCAAATATAAATTTAACTTACAAACTCATTTTAGGCTAAAGGATAACCATCTATACTTTTTCAAAGGCTCAAGTACAACCATTTAATAAATATTATTTTTAGGCTTAAGAATAACCTCTTAATTATCATTTTTCAAGGATTAAGAATAATCTCACAGAAATCAAACATATAAACGGGCTTATGACTCACACAACTAAAGCATAAAATACTTAAACTTTGATAGACGGTCGTTCTTAAGATTTGTGTCTTGAGTTCCTTGCTTAATCCTTTATTTATACTATAAGCAAGGATTAATCTCCAACATTAATCTTAACATTAACTCTCTTGATTGTTGTGTAATTGTTGTGACTGTTGTGCAATACAACCGTTCTTGATAATTCGCTACATAATCTTCTTCATTCGGTCGACTGATAGGCATCATTCGATTGACCAATCTTCTAGAATTGTTCATTCGGTCGATCGGTTCCAATCGGTCGTTCGATGCTCTATTTAACAAGTTTATCGCTCGACCAATCTATCCACTAACCTGAGACAATCAAACTTTGTATCAACATTCTTCTTGTGCAAATATACTTCAAAAATATCTCTCTTCAATCATATTTGTCCTTATACAAACTTAACCAAAAATATCAATAGAAAAGATGTTTTCTCATCATCCAAATAAGGCGGAACCTCTTTTGCTTCAAAAATCTCCTTTGTATAATTGTTGTGATTGTTGTTCAATAAAATTGTTCCTGATAATCCATTGTATAATCTTCTTCATTCAGCACCGATATGCATCATTTGATCGACTGAACTTCTAAAAGTGTTCATTTGATCCACCAGTTTCATAGTTCGGTCAACCAATCTTCTTTTAGTTGGTTGATGGTCTCTTTAAAATTGAATCAGTCAACTGATCTATCCATTCATCTAAGATAATCAAACTTTGTATTAACATTCTTCTTAAGCAAATATACTTCAAAATGGTCTCTCTTTAATCATACTTGTCTTTATGCATATTTAACAAAAAACATCAATAGAAAAGATATTTTTTCATCATCAAAACAAGGTGGAGCCTTCTTTGGTTTAAAAATCTCCTTTTTAATTATTGTCACAGTTGTGTAATACGATTTTTCTTGATAATCCGCTATGTAATCTTCTTAATTCTGTCAATCAATAGGCATCATTCAGTTGACTGATCTTCTGGAAGTGTTCATTCGGTCGACTAGTTCCATGATTCGATCAAACATCTTCTTTCGGTCAGTTGATCTTCTTTCGGTTAGCCGATGCACTCTTCAGCAAATGTATTAGTAGATCGATGTATCCATTTATCCAAGACAAGCAAACTTTATATCAATGTTCTTCTTACTCAAATATATTTCAAAATGGTCTCCCTTCAATCATACATGTCCTTATACACACTTAACCAAAAATATTAATAGAAAATATGTTTTGTCATCATCAAAACAATGTGGAACCTCCTTTATTTCAGCAATACACCTTCTTAGGTAAGGATCACACCTTGCCTACCATTATATCTAATCAAATAGATTTGGAGTAAGAGGAAAAAGTGGTAGAGACCATTAAAGAGAGGATGAGAGCTATGGGGTGGAAAATTTATGATAATTAGAGGGATTAGCCCTAATATGGTTATGTATAGGATTAACGTTGAAGAAGAATGCATGATAGTGAGGGAAAAGCAAAGAAAGTTGAATTCGAATATGTAAGAGTTTGTGAAGATTTTAGATGCTGAGATTATGTGCCTAATTTTAAATAGTGACTAGGTGAGCCCGATTGAATGTGTTTCTAAGAGGGGAGGGATGATGGTGATGGAGAATGAGTATAGTGAAATGATTTCTACTAGGATCATCACCAGTTGGACAGTATGTATGGACTATAAGAAACTTAATTTGCATGATGGCCATCTTTACAATGCATCCACCATATGAATGAAGAAATCATGGAGGTATTTATAGATGGTTTTTTGTTTTGTTTTTGGATACTCTTTTGACTGTTGTTTGTATAATTTGAATAGAATCCTTCAAAGAAGTGAGGAATCCCATTTAGTTTTGAATTAGGAGAAGTTCGATTTCACGATTCAAGAAGGACTTTTCTGAGGTCATAAGATCTCACAAAGGGGATTAAAGTGGACCAATTCAAGATTGAAGTGATTGAGAAACTCCCCCTCTTACCAACATGAAGGGCACCAAGTTTTCTTTGGCCATGTAAGGTTTTATTGCCGATTTATCAAGGAATCTTCCCTTATTGCTAAACCCTTGACTTATTTACTAATTAAATATATGCCTTTTGAATTTGATGATAATGGTTTACATACTTTTAATAGGTTGAAGAAGGCACCCACATCCGCACCTATCTTGATTTCACCAAATTGGTTGTTGCCCTTTTAGATCATGTGTGATGCCTGTGACCATACCATCAGATGTTTGCTTAGGCACCAAACTGAGAAGAAGCTACATGTCATTTGTCATACAAGAAAGACCTTGATGGGGGTGCAATTGAACTATGTACTCATAATGAATTGTTTATAGTTGTATTCGCTTCTGAAAAATTTTATTCTTACTTATTAGGCTCAAAGATTATTATGTTTATAGATCATGAGACATTAAACTACTTGTTTGTTAAGAAGTATGTTAAGGCAAGGATAATAAGATGGATACTTCTACTTCTGGAGTTTGACATTGAAATTTGAGATAAAAAGGTAGCAGAAAATGTAGTGGTAGATCACTTATCATGGTTCAAAGGAGGAGGACATCAAGACGAAGAAGAAATCAAGGAGAATTTTCTAGAAGAAGCTTTAATGATGGTAATAAATCATTTTTTTTCTTAGTTTACTAATATTTCAAAATACCTTTTAGCTGGTATTCTTCTCCCTAATTTATCATAACGAAAAAGGAAGTGATTCTTATTTAAATGTTCTTCTTATATATGGGATGAACCTATGCTATATAAGATATGTGCTGATAGTTTGATTTGCAGGTTTGTTTTAGAAGAAGAAATGGTTAAAGCTCTGACTCAATGTCATAAGTTACTTTATGTAGGGCACTATGGGGAAAATAAGATGATGGCTTGCATATTAGAATATGCATTCTATTAGCCAAGTTTGTTTAAGGATGCTAGAGAGTTTGTGTTGCATTGTGATAGGTGTCAAAGAGGAGGTAACATTTTGAGAAGGGATGAGATGCCATTCTCAACCATCATTGAGGTGAAGGTGAATGATGTGTAAGGATAAGACTTCATGGGACCATCCCCAACCTTTTTAAATAACTCCAAAATTTTAGTTAGAGTTGATTATTTATCTAGGTGGTCTGAGACCATAATTACTTTACCGAATGATGGCAAGGTGGTTCAAAGGTTTATTAAGAAGATACTCAACAGGTTTGAGGTACCTAGAGCTCTCATAAGTGATGGAGGAAGTCACTTCTATAATAAATCCTTTGATGATGTTTTGAAGAGGTATGGTGTCTAGCATAGAGTGGCTACCGCTTACCATCCTCAAACAAGTGGTCAAGTGGAGGTGGTGAATAGGGAATTAAAGATAATTTTTAAAAGGTAGTGAGCAATTGAAGAAAGGATTGTGCCATGAAATTAGATGAAAACTTAAGGGCTTATTAAATAAATTTCAAAACCCCTATAGCTACGACTCCATATAGACTTATTTATGGCAATGCTTGCCACTTACCTTTATAGTTGTAACATAGGGCCTATTGGATAACTAGGAAATTAAATTTGGATTGGAAACTAGCTGGTGAGAAAAGGCTTTTACAATTTGATCAATTAGAGGAATTAAGGTACGATGCTTATGAAAATTCCTAATTGTATAAGGAAAGGGTAAAGAAGTGGCATGATACCCACATCAAGAAAGAGTTCAAAAGTGGAGACTTGGTGCTTTTATTCAAATTAAGACTTCATTTATCTCTTAAAAAGCTTAAGTCAAAATGGAGCGGGCCTTTCAAGGTTGTTCAAGTGCTTACCCATGGAGGTTTGGAGTTAAATAATGAAAAAGGTGAAACTTTCAAGGTCAATAGGCATAGGTGCAAACCATATTTCAAAGGGGCATTCTCACAGTAAAGGGTGGTAATTTCTTTCCTTTCACTCACTCATTCAGGATTGAATTGATATTGGTCAAGCTAATGACCTTAACTTAGCATGTTTGATTTTCATTTGCTTATCTTTGTTAACTCATGTGTTGGTTTTGCTTTGATTTGAATGTGTTTAGTTTGTTTTGATTTGATTTTAAAATGTTTACCCTTCAATCTCTTAAAGTTTAGGTGCAAAGATTAGGTGTTAATTCATGGCTAGAAGGAGGGTGAAGAAAACTAAAATAAGGACATGACACTATGCCCAAAACCGACGATTGTGGGAATTAGTTCAATTCCTATGATCGTGAATACATCTTTTCGGATAGAATTCCCATGATTGTGGGAAATGTAGGCCAAGGGGCAGCTAAGCCCTTCATTCCTCACCCTTGGACCATTCTTTCATATTCGTTTTCTCTCAAACACATCCCTTACTCTTTAAATCACTCACTTTTTCAATAAATCTTTTTGATTTCTTCAAGTTTTCTGTCATTCCACACTAGGTTTCATCTTATTTCACAACACCTACTCACGAATCACAATTTTTGGTGTGTTTTTTAGTCTCTCTCTCTATAGAAATGGGTTTCACCTTCTCTTTTGTTCTTTTTTACATATTTCCATCTTGAATGGCACCAAGGAAGGAAGTAGCTATCAAACCAAGTGAATAAAATTAATTATAAGTCTCCGAAGAATAAGGTAATAGGTCTCGTGACTTTAAGAATAGTGTTTTACTTTCTACAAGATACTTTGATTTTTAACTCTTGAATAGTCCAGGACTAAAAGAAAAGGTTGAACACTTAGCTGCGAATGTTAGTTGAGGTCAATTTATTTTCTTTGACTATATGATTTATCCTAAATTGACTTCAGAATTTTTAATCGTGGTACGATACAAGACCAATATGGACACATTTTGGTTTCATCTAAATGGTAAAGTTTATAAGTTATTATGTTGTGATGCATTCTTTATTTGGATTTTCTAACACCAAATTACTTGACCACCATGACGAGTTTGATGTGAACAAATATTGGAAATAACTTACCAATGAATCTAAATTTGATTCTAGGAATGCACCCAACACGTAGTGGTTAACTATTTTCAATAAAATGGAAAGTAACAAGTTAGGCTAGATAACTATTTTTTCTTATGGTATATAGATCAAAAGATGAAAATAAACACACCTTATAGAATTTTTGATCCATTGTTATGCACAGTCATGAAAGAAAGAATTTATTTTGTTATGGGATTTCTTGTCACTGAACTTGATTTGAACTATAATGTGAATCAATATGGTTTACTTGTTAATGATCCTGTCTATTTTGATGAGTCGCACTTATGTAGATCTAAGATTTTAAAGCACCATTTTATAGAGCTCTAAAATCCTCAATTTTTAACTACTATTAAAAATATGAAAGGCAGAAGTGCTCCCACTTCCCAATCATGCTACACCAATAAGAAGTTGCTCAAGTATTTTCAATGTAGAGCATCCAAGTACCGTCACCCAGGCCTTCACTACCAAATTCCCCCTGAGAACTCTTTCCCCTTCTCTCCTTTATCAATTTTGTATTTTGCATTTGGTTTGTTTGTTTGTTTATGTTGCATCTTGTTTTGTGATTTCCTCACTTTGTGTTTTCATCTTCACATTGAGGATAATGTACTTTCCAAGTGTATGGAGGTGGCATTTGCATTGTCATTTATATGTTGTTGTTTGGTTTTTTTAATTGTTTGCATTTTAACAAACATGTCATATAGGTTGCATGTTTTAGGCATCTTAGGTTGTTAGTTTTTTTTAAGTAATGGAATCACACTTGAAGCATTGTGATGTGTTTTATACCATAAAATTCTATCATTATATTTGGAATGAGATTTAGTTGAGTTCTTGAATTTCAATAAGGTTGCTTGAGTAGAAGGTGAACCATGATGATTAATTAAAGTATTTGATTACATAAATGTAGTTAAAAATTGATACTTAAGTTATTAGGTAATGCGTGAAAGCATGATGGATTTTCATATGAGCCTATGTGAAGAATTGAACCCATGTGACTCCATTCTAAAGTCATTTCATTTCTTTGAGTGTGTGATAATCCTTTACGTGATTATCTTTAGAACTTGCCCTAAACCAGTTTGAACCTACTAGATGTATGCTAGATGGAAATGATTAAGGCCTTCTTTCTTTCAACACTTGACTTAAACAACCACCAGCTTCATTTTCCCTTGCAAACCATTTTGGGCCTTTAACCCTTTTGTTTCTTAAAGTGAACACTTTAATTTAGAACCTAAAATCCCCATTAGTGTTACTTAATCACAAGTCTAATGAAATTCCAAGTGAGTATTAGTTTGGGAATATTAGTTTACATGCTATTCTTAGATGATCTTAGAGGTATTTCTACTCATACTATGCATTGTATACATTTGATGCTATTTTTCCTTTTTATTTTAAAGAAAGAGAAAAAAATAAAAAATCAATCAAAAAATCGAAAAGAAAGAAAAAATGAAGAGAAAAGGATCAAATGTAGTAGCAACAAGTAGTGATGAGTAGTTAGCTGTATTCACATGCATATCTCAGAAGTATTTAGTTATCCCTTTATGAGTACTTAGTGCTTCATGAACACTTGTGAGGAACCCCTTAAACCATTTTTCATTACCTTAACCCGAGCTCCATTGCAACCTTAATCAAAAGTCCTTTTGATCCATTATAGCATGGAATTTATGTAGAAAAGAATTGGTTAATTTGCAAGCTTATGGTAGTGTGGTTTACTAGAGGGAATCTTAAGAAAAAAAACTAACCTTGAGATGATATTATAAGTTGAGTTTGTTTATGAGCAATGATGAAAACTAGTTATAATGTGTGTAGTAGCTTGACATTTCAGTCCAAAGTTTGAAGGGTTGTATGCACTTGAAGTTTTTAAAATGAATTGATAGACTATAATGGTTATGTTTGATTTTCTTAAGGACAACAAAGGTTCAAATGTGTGGAAGTTGATAGTT
>JAOXYD010133583.1:0-10905 GCA_028565735.1 Pinacopodium congolense | reverse complement strand
TAATTTATACATCTTATTATTTTATACCGGTTCAATACCGATTTTATAACGATTTTATACCGGTTGAACCTCTAAACCTTTAACCCTTTCTCTTACCGATTCGATATCCGGTCCGGTTTTCACAACATTGCTTATTAGATTCATAATATATTGACAATGATTATAAATTATAATTCAAATACATAATTAGAATTATCTTTAATTCTCTATTTAAACAATTTATAATCATATATCATGATTGACGTCTATCAACATATCATAACTACCCAAATATTAAGAATGTCAAAGTGGTTTGACTTAAACTGTCCATGGATGATTATGATGTATAATTAATCATTATTTCATCTAATGTTCCAATTGGAATTACAGTATGAAATTAGTGTCTACTCTAAACAATCTAATCATGTTTGTTCTTACTAATTAGTAACTGATTTATAATTGATATTTGAAAAATAACTTTTTAAATTTCAATTCACTCTGGCTAAAGATTCCCAAAAATTATTACTAATCAAGGACAGTACAACATTCTCTCTAATTACTTTAAGGTGAAGAATCATTTATTGATTTACTTCATACTATATCCAATAACGACCAAATTGAACTATTACAAGAATAGAACATAAGTAGTATCAAAACATAGTAATTCCTACATGAGATAACTTTGGTAATCTCAAGTCTAATGATAAATTATACGACCATCATAATTAGATAATTCACAGACATACAAGTAATGTTCCAATTGAGATTCTCATAATTGGGTCAGTTCAATGAACTTATTCTTTAATAAGTATCCACATGTTAATCTAAGAATCTTCACACTTTAATCTATGAGATCGATTACTTTCTTCATAAGAAAGAAATTAAGCGTGTAATAGTCTAACCGTTCTATCAAAATCCTGTTTTGATAAAACTATGTCTAAGTGTGTGATAGTCTAACCGTTTTATCAATATCCCGTCTTAATGAAATTATGTCTAAGAACATTTTAGGAATAATATAAAATGCAATTCAAATCTCATACTTATAATCTCATTATAATTTCTAACTACAAAATAATTATTCCAATGATTTTATCTTTATGATTAATAATTAAGATAATTGACAAACACATAAAAGATAAATAATATCTTTTATTAAATAAAATAATAATATCATACAGATTTACAACCAATAGATTGGTTACAAAGGTATAAACCAATAATCTTCCACTTGCATTAAAGCTAATCATTAATATATCTAAGACCATAGCTATTTATATGTCTATCATGTCTCTTTTGAGACAACAGTTTAGTGAGAGGATCTGTAAGATTCTCTTTAATGGAAACTCGCTCTATCAAAATGTCCTTCTTCTCCACTATCTCTCGAAACAAGTGAAACTTCTAGAGTAAATGTTTAGATTGCTAATAAAACCTCGACTCCTTCACTTATGCATTAACGCCATTATTGTTGCAATACAATACTTTCAGATCAACAATGCTAAAAACCACTATAAGTTCAATGATGAACTTCTTGATCTAAACTGTTTCCTTCGTTGCCTCAAAAATTACAATATACTCATATTTGGTTGTTGAATCTATAATGGTTGGTTGTTTGAAACTCTTCCTACTAACCACACCACCATAAAGAGTAAAAATATACTTTAACTGAGATCTACTATCATCATGATCAGACTGGAAACTGGCATCAGAAAAATCCTGAACTCTCAGCTCAGCTCAACTCCTCTATAGATTAGGAAAATATCTTTAGTTTTTCTCAAGTACTTCAAGATATTTTTCACATCCATCCAGTGACCTTCACCAGGATTAGCTTGATATCTACTTGTTACGCTTAAAGTATAAGCAACATCTGATCTTATACATAGCATCGTATATATAATTGATCCAATTACTGAAGCATATAGAACACAATCCATTCTATTTCTCTCTTCTTGTGTCTTATGACACATGCTCTTAGAGAGAGAAATTTCATGTGATATAGGTAAGAATCATCTCTTAGAATTCTCCATGCTAAACTTCGTTAGCACTTTATCTATGTACGTTGATTGGAATAATCATAGCAACCTATTTGATCTATCTCTATAGATCTTTATACCTAATATATAGGCTACTTCTCCCATATCCTTCATGAAAACGTTCTTGTATAACTATATCTTAATAGATTTGAGTATTGGAATGTCATTTCCAATAAATATTATATCATCCACGTAAAGTACTAAGAAAAAAACTGTACTCCCACTTAACTTTTTGTAAACACAAGATTCATCCATATGTTTTATAAAAGTGAAATGTTTGATTGTCTCATTAAAATGAATGTTTCAATTTTGTGACACTTACTTTAGTTCATAAATGGACCTTTGCAACTTGCATACTTAATCAGGAAATTCCTTGGATTTAAAACCCTCAGATTATGTGATATACACATCCTCTAGCAAATTTCCATTAAAAAATGTTGTTTTGACATTCATTTACCAAATTTCATATTCATGATATACGGCTATAGTCATTAAAATCCTTATGAATTTAAGCATAGCTACTGGTGATAAGGTTTCATCAAAATCAACTCCTTATTTTTGTCTATAACCTTTTGTCACCAGTCTTAATTTGTACATATGTACATTGCCATCCAAATCAGTTTTTCTCTTAATAACTCACTTGCACTTAATAAGTGCAATATTTTTAGGTGCATCCACTATAGTTAATACTTGTTTAACGTACATGGATTATATTTCAAATTTCATAACTTCTTATCATTTTAAAGAATCAATATCTAACATTGCTTCCATATGTGAAATATTATCACTTCCCTTTTTCTACATGTAGATATAGTCTAACAGGAGGATAACGTATCCTACTAGTACATCACGGACTATGTGTTTCTTAAACCGCAAGTTGATCATTAGTTGTACATATAATGTATCAACTTGCGGTTCTTATTCCATTTGAATGTATGATTGTGGTTTTAAAACTTGTGTTTGTGGTTCTAGAATTTCTCTAAGTTTTACCTTACTCCCACTACTTTTCTTGATAATAAATTATCTTTTTAATAATATAGTATGTCTTGAGACAAACATCTTTTTCTTAAGAGGATGGTAAAATTGATATCTGAAACTTTCTTTTGGATACCTTACAAACTTTCATTTAACTAATTTAGCTTTAAGATTATCAGATATTACACGCTTCACATAAGCGTCACATCTCCAAATCTTTAAATATAGTAATCTTGGTTTATTACCAGTCCACTTATCAATATATTTGGATGGAATACTATTTAAAAGGTAAGTAGCAGTTTTAAGAGTATATCCCTAAAATAAAATTAGAAGAATTGAATAACTCATCATAGAACGTATCATATTTAATAAAGTACGGTTTCTCCTTTCAAAAACTCTATTATGTTGTGGAGTTCCTTGATTGTGAGATAATCTCATTTTCTTTTAAGTAACTAAGAAACTCATTATCTAAATATTCACTGCATCGATCAGATCTAAGTGTCTTTATATTCTAACCAGTTTGTTTCTCTATTTCAAGTATAAATTATTTGAACTTTTCATGTGTTTTAGACTTGTATTTCATTAAATACACATAGCGATATCTATAGTGGTCATCTGTGAATGATATGAATAAAAAGATCTATCGCTAACTTGAGTAGACATAGAGTCACATACATCTAAATATATAAGCTCTAATAACTCACTGGCACGTTGTCCCTTTCTACTAAAGGATAGTTTGGTCATCTTATATATTAAACAAAATTCACAAGTTTCATATAATTCATAATTGAAAGGATCTAAATATCCTTATTTATATAACTTTGTGGTTCTCGTTTCATTGACATAACCTAACTTACAATGCCATAAATAAGATGGATTTTGGTCACTTAATCTCCTTTTCTTGCTATTCATGTTGAGAATTAGCTTTTAAAAATCTAATTCATACAACCCATTTGTAAGAATACCAGATCCACAATAAACATCATTTTTGTAAAAAGAACAATTATTATTCTTAATAATAAAGATAAATTCATTCATGTCCAAACATGGAATAGAAATAATATTTCTTGTTATAATAGGAACATAATTATTATTATTTAGTTTCAGTGCAAGGCCAGAAAGCAACACAAAACTACAAGTCCTTATAGCTAATGCAGTAACTTCTGCTCTATTGCCGACTCATAAATCCACTTCACCTTTCTTCAACGATCTATTATCCTTTAGTATCTACACATTATTACAAATGTGAGATCCAAATTCAGTATCTAATACCCAAGACTGTGAAATAGAAATAAAAAGATTAATTTAAATCACAAACAAACCTGAAGATGAATCTACATTAAACTTCTTTTCTTTCAAACTAGTAAGATAAGCTTTGCAATTCTTCTTCCAATGTCCAGCTACGCTACAATAGAAATAGATGCCCTTGCCATTGTTCTTTTTAATACCACTTGCTAGCTTTATTACTTCTGCAGAAGTTTTCTGGTTTTTGTTCTTGTTCTTATTCTTGTTCTTCTTTTTAAAGATCTCACCCTTATTCTTGGAAGACGATGAGCCAACTATAAGAATAGAGCTGGATTCCTTTTTAAGGCATCCTTCAGCGATCTTAAGTATATTAAGCAATTCAGCTAATGTTGCTTCCTTATTGTTTATATGGAAGTTCATTATAAACTGACCAAAGCTCAAGGCAAGAGACTGGAGTACCAAAATCAATGCTAAACTTAAGTTTGAGACCATACCCCAATTGACCTAATTTTTCATTGTATCCAATCATCTTCAGTATATGTAACTCAACTGAAGATCCAGGAGCCATCCTATATTGACATAAAGCTTTATTAATCTCAAACCTTTCCACCCGATTCTGTGCAATAAATAACTCTTGAAGGTGCAAAAACATTTCCTTGCGTTTATTTTCTCAATATTGCCTCTGAAATTCGGGAGACATACTAGCTAACATCACACATGTAGCTTGTTCATTATCATTAATATGACTTTAATAATATTCTCATCCTCATTAGCAGTATTTTGCGCAAGCTCAGATAGAAGATTGATGTCAAGAACTTAAAATTTCTTTTCTTGCCTAAGAAAAATTTTTAGGTTATACAATTAGTCTAAAAAGTTTGGTTTAGTCATTTTATTTGAATCTATGATGCTTCTTAGTGTTAGATTCGTACTCATTTTGCAAAAACTGAAACATGAAAGAGCGAGAATTAGTTAATGTCAAAAACTAAATAAATAAGGACTTTAAAACTACTTGATTACTCCCACTATTTTAAACAAACTAATAGCCTTCATAATTAATTCAAAAAATTCGCACATAATTTTCAAGTGAACTAGGATCCCATTTTGATTTAATTAACCTTAAGTTTGCCCAATAAATTAACTAAATTAAAATTAGATAAATAAACATTTTATCAATCACATCCTATGTAACTCTTAGATCTGTTAAGTAACAATTCTTTATCAAACATATCTTATATATAACTCATAACTCATAATCTTGCCTCTAAATTAATATGATCATGAGTTTACTTATCCAAATTATACAAATTTAGTTAAGAAAAATCGATCATTATAAGATTAACAATGTTCAGGTTAAAGCGAATTTGAGTTTATTCAACAAGCCTAAAAATAAACAGAACTTTAATTTAATCCTATAACAATGGAAGGTATTATTCATGTTCTAAACATATACTTAATATTTTAATGAGGTATTTAAAATTTTCTAGGTCTCATTCTAATTAATATAATCTCATTATATTAATTTATCTAACTTAATCGAATTATAAAAGTAACTTGAACACTTTACTTGATTCTAAATATTGATATAATAATTTATTTAATTTAATTAAATCAACTCTTGAAAATTAAATTAAAATTTAAAACATTCATAATAAAATAACCCTTGAAAACTATTTTTCAAAATATAGAAAAACAACTTTTTTCTAAATTTATTAAGAATTTAAATTAATTTAAACTTAATCTTATTAAGAAAAATCAATTGAAAACAATTTTAAACAAT
Organism: Pinacopodium congolense; assembly: GCA_028565735.1. Taxonomy (NCBI): domain Eukaryota; kingdom Viridiplantae; phylum Streptophyta; class Magnoliopsida; order Malpighiales; family Erythroxylaceae; genus Pinacopodium; species Pinacopodium congolense. The sequence continues at coordinate 4,899 of JAOXYD010133583.1, read as the reverse complement.
TTTAAATAAATAAATAATAATAATAATAAGGGAGAAGACGTATCATATAGTCAGCGGCACGTGCCTCACGCGGCCTCCTGGCCTTTGAACACGTGCCCTTCTTCTCCACACCGCCTGTATTTTTTTTTAATTTCTTCTTTCTGGATTCCGATTTGCTGCTGCCCTCTACCGCCATTCATGAGTCTCTTTCCAGCAAACCATCTCTAAAGAAGTGAAAATAAGTTTTCAAACAAATCTAAAAGATCTGTAGAGAGAGAAAGAGAGCTCACCGCCACTAGTGGTGAGCCCCCAAACTGGAGGCAATACCTACCACTTGTGAACCCTTTTCCATGCAAATAACAAAACTCAAAGACAAAAACTTTAGTTACTTTTGTCCAAACATGTTCATCAGAAGACGAATTTCTTTGGTAATTAATGAATAGTAAATACATCCAAACATAAATATGAGAACACCCATTCTTCATCATAAATAAATAAGATTCTTCATCACAAATAAATAAGTAATAAAGAATGGAAGTTTAACCACAATAACCGGCAACCATTAATGCATGCGTTATGTATTCATAATCAGGAAAAAAAACATGAATTTATGGAAACCTGCTTAAAACATTTTTCAATTTGTTTAGAAACAGGATGACGAAGCTTCAATGAACTTAAGATGGATTAAAACAAAAACAAGTTAGAAACGTAAGGTAGCAATGTACATGTATCCAAAAAATTTCTTGAAAACACATGAACTTTAACGTTGTGCATAAAAAATTTCCAAAAACCTTTGAATCTTTATTCAAGTTCTTGAGTCCTATACCATTTTCCAGGGAAAAAAAAAGGCAAAATAGCCTAAGGAAAAAAGCAAATAAAGTTTTTTAGAGACTTAACTTTTCAAGTATGATTAATGAGTCAAACCAACAACTTTATAGAAATCACAAATCATGTTTCATTTTCTAGAAACCGCCAATAATAACTTAGTTTATGAGCAATATATAAGGAGCATGCATAATCGATTGTTTCATAAACAACACCATGGCAGTAGCAATAAATTTAACGAGGGCAACAAATAATTTTGGAACTATTTCACAGCAACGCTCGAAGCCACAACATATAGTTTTCTCTCTAGAAACAATTTAGAAAAGAAAACAAATAACGTTACCACATAAAACAAAATCCAGAAAGTTAAAAAAGATGGCTAAAATAAAATCGTTATATGGAACACTTCTATGAATTCAACATTTTTTAGAAAAATATTATGGCAGGAACACACAAGAAGTAGTGCAAAATTCATACATGGAACAATCCCAAAACACACAAAGAATTACATATATCAAATCTATTGAATCAAGCATATTGAATCAAATTAAAATTTGTTAAAGTATGGTTCTGATACCATTGTTAGAAAACAAACACCAGATCCTATCTAGGTGCAGTGGAATAATTTCAAAATTTTTCAACAAGATCATCTTTAACAAATTCAATTTGAAACATATAACAAAAAATTAATGAAGTTACACTAACTTGTTTTCGATTTCCTGTTGTGTTTTTCCTTTCTTTCACGAATCCATCTATCCACCAGTTTTTAATTTTTCAACCTCTAACGATATCAATAGGTCTCATTCAAATAAAACTCAAATATAATTTGAAAGGAAAATTGTAAAGTGCTAGCTTTAATTTTTCTACATTTTCATTTTATATGAAAATCATATTTTTCATATCCTTTAACTTTATTAATATTACAACTAAATTCAAACTTTAATTATAATTACAAATCAGTCTCAATAAGATAAAATATTACATATTGATCATTGAAGTTTCTAAAATTTCTCAATTAAGTCCTGCTTAATTAAAATTTTGTTTTCTCCTTTATAAACCTTTTATGTGTGACCCATTAGATTTTTAATATATTGGTAATAATTATAAATTATAATTCTAATACATAATTAGAATTAGATAAATTAAAGCTTCTTTTAATTTATCTTTAATTCTCTAATTAAACAAATTATAATCATAAATAATGATTGATATCTACCAACATGTCATAACTATCCAAATATTAGAAATGTTAAAGCAGTTTGACTTAACTTATTCATGCATGGTTATGATGTATAATTAATCATTTAGGCATCTAATGTTCCAATTAGAGTTAGAGTATGGAATTAGTATATACTATAAACAATCCAATCATATTCGTTCTTACTAATTAGTAAATGATTTATAATTAATATTTGAAAAACAACTTTTCAAATTTCAATTCACTTTGACCAGAGATTTCAAAAAATCATTACTAATCAAGAACAGTAGAATATTCTCCCTAATTACTTTAGAATGACGAATCCTTTATTAATTAACTTTATACTATATCTAATAACTACTGAAATGAATTTTTCTAATAATAGAATATAAGTAGCATCAAAACATAATAATTCCTATATGAAATAACTTTGATAATTTCAAGTCTAAGGATAAATTATATAATTATCATAATAAGATAATCCACAGACACACAAGTAATGTTCTAATTAGGATTCTTATAATTGTATCAGTTCAGTGAACTTATTTTGTAATAAGTACCCGTACTTTAATCTATGTTATCGATTACTTTTTTTATAAGAAAGAAACTAAGAGTGTGCTAGTATAACCGTTTCATTAATATCTCGTTTTAATGAAATTATAACTATGAATATTTTATGAATAATATAAAATGTAATTCGAATATCATAATTATAATATCACTATAATTTTAAATTACATAATAATTATTCCACGAATTTTATCTTTATGATTAATAATTAAAATAATTGACAAATATATATAAAGATAAAGAATGTATTTTATTAATTAAAATAATAATACAGATTTACAACTAACAAATTAACTATAAAAATATAAACTAACAGTATCAACCATGTTTACTGGTGTAGTCTAAGGTTTCTATGTTGTAGAGATGGACTCTCATTTGTATTTGCACATTTCTCATAGGATGTTTTATTCTCGATAAGGAAGTGACTGCAAGTCATTGTACCTTTAGAGAGATTCACATTGAAAAAAGCACCATTAAAATGCAAGATATGATGGAGAACGAAGAAACAAGTAAATTTTATTGAAAATATTTTTTTAATGTTTGCTTAGTTTAATTTTTTATTTTTATTTGTGTATATTTTTTTAATTTTATATAAATTTTAATTTTTATATTTAAAATAATAAAAATTAAAATTAAAAATCATTTCAAACAAGTTTTTAGGTAGCCATCTCAAATTCTAAAGCCCGAAGCTCGCAAAATCATTTCTTCTATTTACCATGACCTTATTTGCAAAATCATTCCATCTGGTAAGTCTCTATGATCGTCATTCCCATCCTTTTCGATACAACTTATTGACCATCTTTACAGAGTGATGTTATACATAAAGAAGTGGATGCGAAAATTGCAGGGCATATTTTGATACGAGTGTGACTAATGGAGGTCACTTACATGTACTTTTTAATCCAATTACAAACGCTGGAATTTGGGCATAATTAAAAATAAGAGCTTATAAAAATTAGGTCAATTATGTACTTTAATACTTCTTAATAATTATAATTATAATTATATTATAATGTACTTAATTATAAAGTCTAAAATGTATTTAATTTATTTTTAACTGTTTCCTAATTTTTCTACATGTTTTGTGAAACTTCGAAAAGTGAAAATAATGAGAGAGGAGCGAGTAAGGGAGGTGTTAAGAGAGGGAGGCCAAGCCTAGACTCCATATGTGAAGCCTACAAATAAAAGGAGCAGAGAAGGAGATGAGCATTATTTCGAGGAGATTTCATTTTTTGTTTATTGCTACTCCTATGCTTTCTTAACATAATTGAAGTGTTTGGGGGTATTCAATAAGGTAAAGCTTATAAAAACATGCTGTAGATATTCTTGTCCCAAATTAGATAAGAATTAAGAAACTTATCTTAATTTCAAAGTTAATAAACATCAAGTGGCACTGAAAATATAGAGAAAAGGGGAATTTAATTCTATTTTCAATATGGTATGTAAAAATGTGCTTTGCCATACTAGCCAAGAAGGTAAAATAATAATAATGTAAAAATTGACCACACAGGTAATATAAAAGAGTGAATTTACAAATAAAAGTAAACAAAGAAGAGAGAAAAAAAAAAGGACATAAGATATGTAGTTTGATAAAAATAGGCTTGCTACCATAGTGATAGATTACTTTCTTGCTTAAAATCAACAATATAAGAATAACTTACTAATAGTTTAACATAATACAATATGTTATGATTCTACGCTTAAATAAATACTTAATAGATTTATTTATACACATTTAGCAACAATTTTTTTACATTTACCAATAGCATTGTGACTCGTTGGGAGACAATGTTTAAGACACTCTCTTATACCAGAGTTCAAGTTTTGGTAGAAACAATAATTTAACTTAAGAAAAGCATTTTCTACATTTCTCTTATAATATTGTAAATCATAAAGATCATTCTCTCAACAATTTATTCAAATAAATCGTCTTCTAAATTGATAATTATTACAATTTTTGTAGAGATAGTGGCTACACACATAATTTATAAGAATCGTAACAATTCTCCCGTTGGATGACATGACCTTCAACTAATGAAGGATACAATAATCTTTACTAAATATTATCAGTTATGTTACTATAACTCCAAGAGAAGTACTACGCTAAACAAATTTCTCCTTTGACACACATTTTGTCAACATATCTACAGGATTTATTTTGGTGCCAAGATTTTATAGTAGAATATGCACTTCAGTTATAATAATGAATATCAATATGCTTTGTTCAAGAGTTGAAAGTTGAGTTTTTTGCTAAATATAAAGCACTTTCAATATCACAATTAATACAAGTATTGTCTTTCTTCAACTTACAATTTTCAAGAAGTCCC
>JAOXYD010133572.1:0-10905 GCA_028565735.1 Pinacopodium congolense | reverse complement strand
AGATTGTAAAGGTTACTCTTTACCTTGAAAAAGATTGTACTTGTTTTGATTGATTAGTATAGAATCATCCAACAAGTGGTTGGAAAGGAGACGTAGCTTATCTTTGCGGTAGGTGAACTTCTTTAAAAAATTGCCTTGTGTCTTTCTCTAATCTCTACTTATTTCATTTACTTTGATAATCGCATTAACATTACATATTAGGTTGAATCTTAGTTTAGAGATTGCATTTAGTTTTCCAATTAAATTAGGTTGCTAGTTTTGAGTTTGCAAATTTTTTTAATACCCAATTCACCCCCCTCTTGGGTGCCATAGGACTTACAGGTTTGATACTCAAAATCTTAAAAATATTGCATTACATTACTTACTCGATAGATGCACTTGCCTTTCGCAACATTGGTTTCCAAAGTAAATTCATTTTAGTTTTTAAAGTAAAATCGTTAAAAGCATTCCAATTTTGATAATCATATAACCAATACGTAATACGTTTTTGGCACTGTTGCCAGGAAATGTTTAGTTTGGATAATATTTGAAAAATTGGTGTCAATTACTCTAGTGTGTAACTATTGTATGTAGTATGTAGTATGTATAGTATGTTTTCTTTCCTTTATTCTCTTTTGTGCTTTGATTTGCTTTTTAATTAATTGAATTTTATTCTTAATTTGTGCTTATCTTGAATGTATGTTTTGTAGGAATTAAGTCAATTTAGAAATAGAACATCATGAGCACTTGGTTCTTTAACCTCATAAAGAACCAACCATGTTGGAATTAACTATGCAAACTAGGAGTGGTCATAAGTCTAGCATTGTTAGACCTAAGATAGACTTAGATGATTTTGAAATTCCAAATGCTCTCATTTTCATGATTAGGTCCTCTTAATTTAGTGGTTCATCCTTAGAAAATCCAAATGATCATCTAAGAAATTTTTTAGACATTTGTAATCTCTATCAATATTCTAGTGTTTCAGTTGATCCACTTAAACTTAGGTATTTTCTTTTTCTTTGAAAGATAGAACTAGCACGTGGTTGAACACTGTCTCACCTAATTCCATCACAATTTGGGATGATCTTGCCAATCGCTTTTTAGCTAAATTCTTCCCCCAACTAAGATAACCATGTTGAAAACTTTGATTTCATCTTTTGAGCAATATGAAGACTAGAGTTTTCATGAGTCTTAGGAGAGATTTAGAGAGCTACTTGCTGAATGCTTGATGCATAACTTTAGTATTTGTGAGCAAGTGTATATCTTTTACTTAGGACTCATACCACCCTCTCGTAGTCTCATAGATATTTTTATTGGAGTTACGGTAATGAGCAAAACCCCAAGTGAAGCAAATAGATTAATTGAGGACATGGAATCCAATAGCGTTCAGTACAATTTTGAGCGATCCTTTTTTTAAAGAAACCAATTAGAGATCATGCCATTAATGAAGCCTCAACTTTATAACCTTAATTGGTAAACCTTAGTAAGAAATTGAAAGGATTATAAACTCAAATTGGTAGTAGTGTATTCCACTATCCTATAGCTTATGCTTATTGTGGTAGTTCATTTTATGCTTCTTTAGATTATCAAGTAAGACCTTATTCTACCTCTGATCGTAAACAGGACCTTTATCCTTATACTAGGCAAGGAATGGACTCTTACAAACTTTCTAAGGAGAGCTATCCCACTTATCATCATCAAGACTACCAAAATCCACATGTCAATTCCTTAATTAGAACCCTTTCCTAATCTAATTGGTTAAGAAAATTCTAAATCTTGAAGATACATTGATGAAATATATCCAAAGCAATGAGTCTAAGATGCAGTCTCATGAAAATTCAATTAAGCATTTAAAGACTCAAGCAGATAAGATTGCACAAATTTTAGATGAGCGGTTACTCAACCCTTACCTTCTATCCCTGAATCTACACCTCAAGAGCCTATTATGGCCATCATTACACAAAATAATTAAGGAATGGAGTATGTGAGTGAAAGAGAAGTGATGGAAAGAAGTAATGAAGTGAAAGAAGTTGAAAATAAAACTTATCCACCTAGGTTATTTACTGATTCCAATGTCCAACCTTACCGACCTAGGGTTCCATATCCACAGATGTTAGATGCTCAATCTAAGCGAATTGTTTAATTGTATCAAAAATTGTGCATATCATTTTATAATTTATCTCAATTAGATGAGAATATAGTTAAAAATCAATCCATAGTCCATGAGTTGGAAATTTCTTATCCTAACTTTAGAGAATTGTTGAGGAAAAGGATTACACCTTATAATCCAACTCCATCTATTGAATGTGAATAAAATGAGTTAGAAGTTTATGTTATGGATAGTGATGATGATTTTACAATTCCTTCTAGAAATCAAGTTGTGAATTTTGTGGATTATAAGGAAATTTTTGCAAGTGAAAGTTAAAATTAAATTATAGAAAATGATGAAAGTGTTAGTGCTTTCATGTTAAATGATCAAATGGATGATTCATATTTCGATTTCATTGGTGTTGAGAATCAATTTCAAATTGAAGATAATGTTTTGAAGGTTTTTAATTGTGATAATAATGATGACTTTGTCAAGAACAATGAGGTTGACTATGAGAAAGCATTAGAGTTTATCGACTTCATTGGTGTTCATGCTTTTAATTCAACGCCAACCATGGTAATTCAAGACCTTTTATTATGTTATTTTTTAAAAAAATGTTACAATTCTTTCAAATTCTATAGAAACCCTTCGAAATGTGGCTTATTTGTTGTGAAAGGAGAATTAGTTGAAGCTGATGGATTCTGGACCAAGGAAGAGACTCAAGGTTCTTTAACCTTAAGGTCCAACTAAAAGACCTTAAAGAAGTGCTTTTTGGGAGGCAACCCAACCATAATTTTAGTCTTTTTGATTTGAATTTAGTGTATTTTAAATTACAATAAATGTGCTGAATCCTTTTTAAGTGAGTTTTAATTATATTTAGTGTGATTTCCCTTATATTTCCTTTGTTTTAGGGGTGTTTGATTTGAATTTGGAGTTTTTCTAATTTTAATTCTAAGTTAATTTGTTGCACAATCCATTAAATGTTGTCGGAATAAGTTTTAGGAAGAATTTTAATGCAAATTAGGGTTGAAAAATCAAGAGAATATGAGTCAATAGATTCAATACATGGGTCTGAGTTGACCACCGTATTGGTACCTTGTTAAATAAGCAATACAGTGGGTTCATACCGCCGTATTGGTCCCAGACCGTCATATTCCTTTGAAACTCAACGTTAAAACAGTGAGTTTTCTATAAAAATTCGAAACCCTTCTCCTCTTCTTAAAACCGCCATTTATCCTCTTTTAAATCTACTTTTCTCCTTCATTTTTGAACTAATTTGAGTGGTTTTGATATCCATTTGTCAAAAATTTCATCCTCCATCTAATTATAGTTTTTAATCACTCAAAATCATCCAAAAATTGCATCCAATTGCCATAAAACTACTTCGATTCAATGTTTATCTCATGTTTGATTTTTTTTTCCATTTTTCTTAAGTTTTAAACCTCCATTCCTTTAGATTTTGGTATCATTATGTTCTAAATTCCATTAGCTTTCCATTGATACCAAGTTTGTTACATTTCGTTAACATTGAATTTTCAGACATTTTTTTATGAATGAAATATTTGTCAAAATTTCGCTAATAAAATTTTTTTCGATTTCTTGATGTTAATCGACTTACTTTAGTGTCTTTACCGAATCATTTTCGATCAAAATGCCACCTATGAATACTTATGGACAACCTTCAAGAAAAATCCCATCTTTTGATCAATCTCAGTTTAAGACACAAGAAAATTTGGATTGGCTCGCCTCCTACCACAATAACAAATTTTTTTATGAGCGCTCAATTCATCTAGACATGGAGGCTTAGTTTGATGTTTCAAGTGCTTTTCGAAAGCTAGGTTGGGAGCCGGTTATTAGCTTTGTAAGGCTGGTTTATCAGGATCTTGTTCGCGAGTTCTATGCGAACATTGAAGAAAAGGATGCGCTAGATACAATAGAAATCTGTAGTATTGTGAGAGGTATTCCTATTCAGTTTACTAGTTCCTTTATTTTTTTCATTTTTTAATATAATCGATGAGGGAGACGTATATAAGAGGGCACGGGATTCATTTCATGACAATTCAGTTGGTTCGAATCTTAATTTTTTGGTTGTTAATGATGTTGCTTCCCTAGGATTAGTAAAGGAGGATGAACGTGTTTATTATTTCACATCGTTAGGAGTTAGGGAACACATTATTGTTGCCATTTTTTGAGTTCCAATATGGTCCTTAAGGCAAGTAGATTGAATGAAATTAGGCTCAATGATGCCTATCTTCTTTACAAGATACTTCATGGGTTAGGCACTATTCCCACGATACCGTTGGTTGGATTTATCCTCACTTCTATAAGGGAAGTGGTGAAGATCCATAAAATGAGCAAGACTTTCTACTTTCTGAGCTTATTGAGTAAGATCTTTCAAGCAGTAAGAGTTGATGCTGATTTTGAGTTAGTAGTGGATAAGGGTCGTTATACTTGGATCCATACTGGTACCTTAAAGTTATAGAGGTTTACGCAAGTACAAGGAGTTTGTCTTCGCTTAGCAGAGGACAAGAAGCCTGATGCTTCACTCGCTCTTGATGCTCCTCAAGTACAAGTACAAGGAGTTTGATGGATTATTTCCATAGTTTGTTTTAGGATTTGGTTTTATTCGTGTGTTTTCATTTTAGTTTCATAGTATAGGTTGTTTAGATTTGATTTACACATTATAATGTACTGTGGCTCCTTAATGTACTTTGATTCCATATTATGTGATTGGAGTATTTTTTTTTATTTTCTATGTTTGATCTTTTTAATGCTTTCAGTTCCTACTTATAAAATCAATTTAATAGACCATCATGCCTTTTTCAAATGAGTGTATTCCTTTTCTTACTCTCCTACTTTATGCCTTTTTTTTCTTTTATAAAATTTAAGGACAATGTTTACTTTAAATGTGGGGGAGAGAATTTATCTTTCTTTTATACACATTAGGGTTTTTTTATACACTTTACTTTATTAATCAACTTCTTATATACACTTGTGTGCGTTGTGAGTTTAATAGTAGTTTAAGCTAACATCAATTTCATCATAGTCTACAAATTGTGAAAAAAATTTCAATTTTGATACTATTTATTGCCCTTGTTTTCTTTTGACATTAATAATTTTGACAATTTGAAATGTTATATGATTAATTTTGCCTATTAATGACTAAATGCCTTTAACTTATTTCATAATTTAGATAACGGATACTTGATGATTAAAATGATATTCCACATATAAAATGCAACTTCCTGAGTACATTTTTAACTTCTTTTAAGTCATTTTTCTCATTTTAAGAAAAATGAAAAAGAATTAGAATTAACCCCTAAAAAAATTAAAATTAACATTAATTACTTAATTAGTTAGATAAGTAAGCAAAATCCACTCCTCTGATTTCTAATCTTATATGTATGTATCTATATATAAATATATATAAGAAAGAGAATAAATGAAAGAAAAAGAGAGAAAAACAAATAAATAAGAAAAAGAAAAGAAAAAGAAGAAAGCAATGTATATATATGTTTAAGGTTAAAGTTATGAGTGAGACTGATAGTCGATTGACTTAATATGACTCAATTAAGTAACTGGGGGTTGTTCATGACAAAATGTTCACCTTTGCGTAAACAAATTGATGTGACTTCTTAACTAAACTACTTACATATTTAATTAATTGTGTAATTAATTAAATTATGATTTAAATTACTTAAAGGATGTGAAAGAGTTGGAAAGATGACGTATTAAACTCAGTGTATTTTCCTTTTACATAATGGGCAATGGCTGAACTAACCAAGAACAAAGAAGCCATGAATAGAGTATGCCAAGAGCTTAACACAGAAATCAATGAGAACCCAATAAAGGAATCTCGTGTCTCTCAACTTCCGTGTCTAAATGCAAGCGTGAAGGAAACTTTAAGGTTGCACCCTCCTGTGCCGTTTCTCATTCCACGTTGTGCGGCTGAGACGTGCGAGGTTATGAATCACACAATCCCAAAGAACTCTCAGGTAATAGTTAATGTTTGGGCAATTGGACGTGATCCCACTGTCTGGGAAGATCCACTATCATTCAAACCTGAAAGATTTCTTGGGACAAGTGTGGACTTTAAGGGTCAGAATTTTGAGCTATTACCTTTTGGAGGAGGAAGAAGAATTTGTCCAGGAATACCTATGGCGGCGAGACAGGTTCCTTTGATTTTAGCCACCTTGATCCAATCCTTTGATTGGTCTCTTCCAAATGGTGAAGATCCGGCAAATTTGGACATGAATGATAAGTTTGGATTAACGTTGCAGAAGGAAAAAACCTTGCTCCTTGTTCCTAAACGACTTCATGTCCATAAGCTTCATTGAGGTTTTAGTTCTCGTGGTCATCAGACTATGCAATTCGTATGAGTATCGATCACCAAGGTTGTTTGGTTCATATGATGTTAGATTGTAGGTTGTGCTTCTTAGTTGTAGTTATTATATTTTTGTATTGATAGTTGTGTTTTTTTTTTCTGATTTTTGTACTATATTAATATGTTTCTTTTATTGATTTTTATGTTTTAAAAAATACAAAATCAAAATCAAAAAATCAAAATTCAACTAAATAAGGCCTAAGAAATATCTACCTTTTTTCTTTCTATAAAAACACAACAAAAATTGCTTTCCATGGCGTATAACTCAAGTTTCTCTAAACTAATATTGGTCAACTATTTTTGCCATATTAGAGGGGAGTGTTTGAGTTATTTAAAGACAAAGAAACGAGTCTGTTCCAGTAATTCATCTTGACGTGAATGTTGACTCATTTAATACGTTTTTTAGATTCACATAATTTGTAGGTTTCGCGTGTGCTTAGTTTATCTAAAGAAAACAATTGGTGACTTTTGTTATTAATAGATATCACATAAGGAAATATCTAAAATAATTTTACATATTTTAAATTATTTATCAATGAATAAGAGACATTTTAAATAATTTTATGACTGCTAATAATCATCATATAACAATTATGTAACGACTCTTTTTGCTATTATCTCAAAATGTAATTTTGAATAGGCTTAGATCTCTTATTAGGCCTGTAGCGGTGTAGCTACTACCATGCCTTTGTTCCATCAATTCAATCTTTAAAGCTATATTCTTCGCCTAGAATAGATTATGTATGACTTGGATTTCAATCATGTCCCTAAAAGCCGGTTTCAACCTCTTTAAATATTTGACGACCTGATGCCCTTTAAATTCAAGGAGATTGTTCCTCTTTGCTAGTTTTATGAGCTCTGTTATGTATTTATGCACACTTATACTCCCCTGATAACAATGTCGATATTGTTAAAATAGTATATGCTCATAATTTGGAGATAGAAATTACCTTTATTACAAATATTCATTTTAGTACCATGTCTAAATTGGACCTTTTCCTTTATTTTTCATCTGGTACCATGTCTGACCTTTACCTTCATAAATTTTAGTAGATTGGATCCTCTCCCACCATACAAATGATCCATGATTGGATCCTTTCCCACCATACATCCATTTTTTAAGTGACATGCAACTAATTTGACTTGCTTCTCAAATGTAATCTCTAAATAATTGAAGAATTTGTCAATTTCTATATTGCAATCTAGAAATTCTTCAATACCCATACTTCATTAAAATATGGGATGTCTACTTGGAACAAAAAATATCTCACATCCTTATCTCTACTTGTATAGATGTCTCTCATCCTACATTATATCGACTAAATCTATTGGATTTATAGTCATCTTCTTCCTTCGAATTATCTTTGTTGGCCTTAATAGTACTTAAGAGAGAGATTAATTAGATATTTAAAATGTTTTCTAATTTTTAAATCTAAACCAACTTTGTGATAGATGAAAATAGACAAAGCCTTAGTAAACTCTCAATGTCTTTCTTACTTCCATGGTTCTTTAATTATTGTTGATAACCCTATAATTTTTTATCATTCTCCTATCCATGTCACTATCCAATCTCTTAGGAAAATCAAGTCTGCTCTGTCCAGATTCTCTAATTTCCTAGCCAATTAGCTAAATTTCATGCAAATATTTGATTAGGCTTAGGCCACTTTTGTTGTGGGAACTCTTATGTTTTGTGTGGTAATTAAACTCAAAGCAGTGAAGAGGGCTCTTAAAACCTGTAATACTTCTGAAATAGGTGACCTAAAAGCTAGAGTGGAGTCTTGTAAAACTAACCTTAACAATATTTAGACCCTTATGACCAACCGACCTAGTGATAAAACCATTTTTGAGATAGAAAGAGAGGCCATCTAGCTTCTTTTTTGATCTCTCAAAGACCAAGAAAGCTTTATGAAAAAAGCCTCTTGAATCAAGTTGTAAATGAGGGAGATTAAAATACAAATTTTTTTCATAATTATGTCATTTCTAACTGAAACAAGACTAATATTCACTCTATCACCAATTATAGAGGCTAAAGAAGCTTCTTCGTAGAGGAAATCCATAAGGAATTCCTGGCTTTCTTGCATAATACCTTGTGTACAAAGAAGCATCCTTTAAATTCCCAAATGTCTTCCACATTTGTTCCTTAATAAAATCCCTGATAGGTTTAAAGATTCTTTAATCTTTCATGTCACTACCAAAGAAATTAAAGAAGCCTTCAATTCTTTCAACTCAAATAAAGCCTCAAGTCCTAACGGTTTCAATGCGTATTTCTCTAAACACTCTAGGCATATTGTGGATCCTGATATCACCCAAGTTGTTCAAGACTTCTTCAGTTAAGGCAAATTCTTAAAGAGATCAACTCCACCTTTATATCTCTCATTCCTAGATTCACCAACCTTTTGAGTGTAACGAAATTCAGGCCTATATCTTGCTACATCATGCTCTATAAGGTTATTTCCAAAATTATAGCTAATAGGCTCAAGATTTTCCCCCCTCACATCATTAGCCTTAATCAATATACTTTTGTCCAAGGTCGAAGAATAACTGATAGCATTCTTCTTACTCAAGAAGTCTTAAAAAATTATCACCTTCAAAATGGTCATAAATGTTATGAATTTAAAATTGATTTGAGAAAAGCCTGTGATTCTATTTAATGGGATCTTGTTTTTTCTATTCTAGAAATGCTAGACCTCCTTACTCCTTACATTGATTAGATCAGGGAGTGTATCACTTGTTCTTTTCTATTGTCATCAATGATACTCTTTCTAGTTTCTTCAAAGGTTAATATGGGCTAAAACAATGTGATTCATCGTCTCCCTTCCTTTTCATCATCTGCATGGAAGCCTTATTTAAAATCTTTGCTCATAACACTAGTAGTGACAACTAGTTTAAGCACCACTAGAGTTGTGCTAAACTCAAAATATCTTACCTCCCTTCTATCGATAGCCTTTTCTTATTTTTTCATGCTAATATTCACTCAATCAGTACTTGGATTAAAGGCCTTACCCTGTCCTCTATAGGTTTTGCCTTAAGGTTAATCACTCCAAAAGCCAATTATTTTTATCCAAAGAATCCATTTGCATTAATATAAAATTTTTAATCTTGCAGACATTCACCTTGGAGCTCTCCCCATTAGATATTTAAGCCTTCCCTTTCTTTCAGGTAGACTCTTTTAAAAGATAGTGCACCCCTTTTTGGATAAAATGGGAGCTAAAGTCCAAAATTGGACTAATCAATTCCTTTCCTATGTTAAGAGACTCTAGCTGGTAATTCCAATTTTATCTATCTTTCAAGTGTACTATTCTACCTACTTTTTACTAACCTCCTTGGTCATTAAGGACATAAAAGCTAGGTTTTGGAACTTTCTTTGGTCTATTGTCTCAAACATTAATCATTCTGTTAAGGTCAGATGAACCGATCTTTGAAGACCTAAAAAATAAGGGGCACTTGGTATCAAACATATTAAAACTTGGAACAAAGTCCTTTTAGGGAGAAGAGTCTGGATTTTATTTAAGGACCCTAAGGCCTTGTATGTGAAATGGGCACATACAATCATTCTAAAATGGAAAATTTTTTGGCAAGTTAAAGTGAAAACTGGGAATATTTGGAGTTGGCGAAAGATCTTTCAAATGACAAATACATTTCAAAACCAATTCAGAATTAAGATTAGAAATGGGTTGGCTACTTTTCTTTAACATGATTCTTTGCATCCTCAAGGCATTCCCAAAGATCTTACTACTTCTTAACTAATTAATAGTTAAAACCATTCAATGGGAGTTAAAGTTGTTGATATAATCAGCAACAATAATTAGAACTAGACCGTTGTTACCAATGTTTTAATTAGGAGACTTTTTTTTTGCCTCAATTACTTTATTCACTTGATAACTCCAATGAAGATAAGCTAGAACGGTTATCAAGTTCTTCTAGAACCTTCACAAACACCTGAGCCTATAATTGGCTGAGACCCCCTCCCAATAGTTCCTTGGATACAATTAACATAGTATAAGAAAGCTAGTCCTAGAAATAACTTCATGTTATGGCTAGTTTTTCACAACAAACTCTAAACAAGGGACAAACTGGCTTTCCTCTAGACCTCAAATTTTTGTTCTCTTTGTTTCATTGAGGGAGAAAGTATAAATCACTTCTTCTTTTAGTGTAACTATTTGAGTACTGTTCTTCGCCACTTTTAGTTATACCAAACTAACTTGTCCTCTCTTTCAGTGGTTTTAGACTAGTATTGCATCTCTAAAATCTTAGAGTATGAAATTAGTTTCTACTCTAAATAATCTAATCATGATTGTTCTTACTAATTAGTAAATGATTTATAATTGATATTTGAAAACAACTTATTCAAATCTTAATTCACTCTGGATAGAGATTCCCAAATCAGTACTAAGCAAGAACAGTTGAACATTCTCCCTAATTACTTTAGAGTGACGAATCTTTTATTGATTTA